>JANRGW010021157.1:0-13456 GCA_024733675.1 Psilopsiagon aymara
GTGAGCGGGCGGAACGGGTGTGGGCTCCGGGCTGAGCGGTGGCGGCAGAGTGCTGTCGCTGGGGGCCGTGCGGATCGCACCCGGCGGAGCTTGCCGGCCGCAATCCCTCAGCGGCGGCCTCGCACTCCGCCGTCCGGGCTCCGCGGAGCGGTGCGGTGGGGCCGGCTCCGGCTCGGCCTCACCCGCCCAGGTGGGAGTCGCAGAGAAAGCGGCTCTCGGCGCCCGGTGCTCTTTCCGGTGGCGGTGGCACCGTGGCTTTCGACCCCACCGGTGTCTCTGGCCGCAGCGGGGCGCGTCGCTTGTCTTCCGCTGGGACCCGGAGCCCGGTAGCGTGTGGCCGGGGCTGAGCCTCGGGGCGAGCGGGGCTGTCGGCCCGGGCTGCCCTCTGCGCGGCTCACAGTGCGAGCGCTTCCACGGTAGAGCTTTCTTCCTGCGGTGCCTGCGTTAACTTACACCTGAACTGAGAAGGTGCTGTGGTTTGTGGGTTTTTTTTCTCGAGTTAAAGACCCTGAGATTGCTTTAATGAAGGCCAGGTTTTCTCTGTTTCTTCCTTTTTTCCGTGGGACAGAATGATTATTTTTGTTCTGCTCGCTTATTTGTGATATCAAAAAGCCTCTTGGGGAGAGTAGCATAAACAAAAAGCCATTGCAGAAGTCGCTGTAATAAAGATATTAGTGTGAATCTCACTTCAGGAGTATACGTGAAGGTGTTGAGCTGAAGATGCACTGCTTACAAAGTTAGGTTTGTAGTTTAAACTCTAGATAGTGCTGCTGTAAGAATGGGCAAAGCTATTATGGAGAGAGACTTTTCACTTGGTTTAATGCTTCTTCACAGCTGTGTTTGAATAGTGACTATAAAAGCTACTGGATTGTAACTCCAAACTTTAGCTTGATAATAGAGAAGTGCTGTATCTCTGTAGACTGGGAGTGTCACTGTATGTCAGTTCTAAACAAGTAATCAGATGAGGCCTTCTTTTAATAAAGGCTGAAACACTGTTAGAACTACTATCTGAATGCCAGGTTAGCAAAGGAGAGGCACCTGTGCACTGGAAGTTGTGACACTTAGCATGATTTGCCCACTACTGCAGGTGTGCAGTGGGTTTTGGGATGAGGCTGTGTTTGTTTTTGTAGCTATCGGGTTTTATTTCTGAGTATAATCCAATTAATTGTCTATTTCTTTGACTGTGCTATTCTTGCCTTCAGCCATGAGTGGCAACAATCATCTCCAGTGGTTTTGCTGGTTAATAGTGATACTGGGGTGTTCAGTTATGTAATGTTTTAGACTAGTGGAGTTATTGGCACTGCTGCTGTGCCCATAGTTTAGTGGCCTGACTATAGCTTTCCTTGCATTTGAGGCACTGGAGGCATTCCATTTATTTAAAGGAATAATTAAAACTCTTTCCTTCAAGTCTGTCAGGCATTACCATAATGTCACTCTGTAGCTTCGCTTAATACAGAGGTTGGTCTCATTGCAGTAGTGGGACTCTGCTGTGTTCAGTGGATACAGCACAGTTGGGATCTCTTTTATCCTGAAAAGAGACCAGTCTTCACTGAAACTGCAGAGTACTAGTTGTGTGCCTGCTATTAGGGGATACGTTCAAACAGGCAGGTGCTCTGAACTAAAACTAGTGCATGTCTGAGGTTTTTTAAGCTATGTCTAGAATTAGAAATACTCAAAATAAGGCACTTTTAACAACCAAAAAATAATTTAGAAATATCTACAGGGAAGTATTTCCAACAGCTTGATAGTGCCATGAAATTCCTGTTAAGTTGCAGCTTGGAATCTTTGGCTCCAACAGAGCAAAGATCTGTGTGATTAGTATGTTTGTTACAGTTAGTAAAGCAGTATCTATACTTGAGAGCTTAGTGATTGAGTAAGCTTGTGCAACCTTAACTTCTGAGACTTGCAGAAAAGCTTATTCAAAGAACTGTTTCAGTTGACCTACCAAAACAAGTGCTACCACCTTTCTTTTCCTGGTTTCCCTAGCTGTAATAGAAAAACAAGGCATGTGCTGTTTGTAAAGGCTAACAGCAGTAGTGTGTGAACTTGTATTTCAGGTCCGAAGACAATCGTGTGAAGTTAGTATTAAGCAATCGACTCTTTCTTTGCTTCGTGAGTAATTCTGTTCGCTACGCCAGGCTGTTATGAAGGTCAGCTGTTTGTAGTAAAGAGCTCTGAGACCAGCCTAGTAATGATATAGTTAAACACTATGGTTAGACTAAATAACTTGAGGCTGCATGTGTGTATCCTTACACCCTTCCTCGTAGATCAATGTACCATGTTTATTTTTTAATTCAGCTACTGCAAGAGAGTAAAGAGGAAATACAAATTTGATAGCTTTGCAGACAGAGAAAGGAAATTTCGTTAGCACAGAGCCCTGTGCTGCAGGAAACCGAAACTTTAGCCATTGCATCTTCCAGTCTGATGTTGCCTTCAGCAGTTGTTTGGATCCCCCACAGCTCTCCTGCTAATATGGCTCTTGGAGGTTTGTGTGCACCGTGGCATGAAATAGTTCTTTGGTTCAGGCAGATTAGAGACTTGTCATGGCAATTGAGTTTTTTAACAGCTGGACCATCAAGATTTCTAGCTACCATTGTCATTTGCTATATACTATTTGAATTAGTCTTTATTCCTAAAAGTTGAGCAGTTAAACTATTAGGTTTTGCCAAACAGAAGTACTTCTTTACTTTCTATCTCTCAGCCTTTAGCCTTTTACAGGTTGATTAACCTTAAAAAAAATCCCAAACCAACTAACCAAGCACCTAAACCAACCATCCTCTTCTTAATTTCTAGCACTGATTTAACTGAGTAGTTAAGACTAGATAGCTGGAGATGTGGCTGTGATGATTCAGATCCTTTAATAAAAAAGATCAGCATTCTAAGACTATTTTAACTGTTGGGGGTTTTCTTTGTCCAGAAGGCTGACTGCTTAAAATATTTATACCTCTTGCTTTGCTTCTGTAGTGTGTATCCAAAATCAGGGAAGTGTTCTGCAATGAAAGTATTAATGTTTAAATGTTACTTGTTAACTTGTTTATCCTCTTCCCCTGCATGGCACTGCCTTAAATGTCAGAAGTTATTAATGTACTAAGAGATGTTTGGGAATATGTATTCCCTTTAAAGGTATTCTAATACTTCTATTAAAATATGAACTATCTCTGAAGTATTAAGCCTGAGTTTTGGAAGATTTCCTTAATTTGAGGTCTTCTTTGCATAATAACCAGAGGTATTGCCTTTTTTGTTGCATAATTAAAGTCTTGTAAGTTAAGTCAAGGTATTACTTCCTGGGAACCGGGAGCTTTATCAAATGGGAGGGTTTAATTCTTTAGGGGTGAACATGCTGCAACTGCAGAGCTCTAATCTTCTCTTTATTGTTGCTGCCAGAAACTCCAGATGAAAATGGCAAAACCCAGCGAGCTGACACTCTTATTATGAAGAAGATAAAGAAAAAAAAGAAAAAGAAACACCGGGAAGATATGAGGGGGAAACGCCTGAAGATGTACAACAAAGAAGTGCAGACAGTGTGTGCTGGACTCACTCGCATTGACAAGGAGACTCTTTCTCAAGGACAATGTGACAACTTGGAAATGAACAAGGAATCCTTCAGGTACCTGAAGGATGAGCAGCTCTGCAGACTGAATTTGGGTATGCAGGAATATCGAATACCCCAGGGAGTACAAACACCATTTGTGACACACCAGGAGCATTCTGTTCGCAGCAGCTTCTTGAAAACTGGCACTAAGTTTAGTAACTTCATTCATGAAGAACATCAGTCCAATGGTGGTGCTCTGGTCCTTCACGCTTACATGGATGAACTCTCATTTTTGTCTCCAGTGGAGATGGAGAGATTTGCCGAAGAGTTTCTTGCATTGTCATTCAGTGAAAACGATAAAAATGCAGCTTACTATGCTTTAGCCATAGTGCATGGAGCAGCTGCTTATTTGCCAGACTTCCTGGATTACTTTGCTTTTAACTTCCCGAACACTCCAGTGAAAATGGAAATTTTGGGCAAGAAGGACATTGAAACAACAACAATTTCAAATTTTCACTCTCAGGTAAGGACTGTTTAAAGGCATAAAAGTTGCAGGACACCTAGATCTGATTATTCTCTAATCCAGAGCAGGAATAGCCTAAAATAGGTGAGATAAAACGTTTTTTTTCCAGGCAGATGAAAAAAGATGATGTTGGGACTGCAGATCACACTTCAGACATTGCTAAATGTGAAAGATCTGCGCTGTTCTTCTTGCAGGCTTTTATATGATCTTCTATACTTGGGAGAATGCTGACATGGTTCAAAGCAATAGCCAAGTCTGCATTCAGAATTGTATAGGTTGCACATGCTAACATGGCTTTTTCTATTCAGTAATCTGGATGTTTTTTTTGCAATGACATTACTTTTCAGGTTTTAGTGTATCATTCACAGCAAATAAGGGTGTTTTAATATCTTAATTCTATCAGTAGCTGTTGCTGGATGCTTAAACTTTCCAGCTCCAGAGTATTGGTTAGACTATCTTTTTAATTGCCTTCAAAAAAAGGCTTTTATTTTGTATACTACCTTGATTTGCGCTTCAGCTATCTTAAATTCTCAGACTGTATCTCAATGTAGCTTAAATGGATGCAACAGTAATAACGATGGTAATTTCAAGTTTCCCATATGAAAACCCCTTGTATTTGATTCCTGTGATCAAGCTTAAAAGTCTCTCTGGACGTACAGCAATGTTAGAGGTGACATAAATAACTTCCAGGTGACATAAAACTTTTCCCTGCTTAGTGTGGTCTGAGAACCAATTCAAACTATTGATTGCTTGTTAAAGTCTTGATTCAAGATCTTTACCTTTACTGGTTTACCTCTTGGAAGGAAAAGCCTGAAACTGTTGCAAAGTGTGCTTCAGTGCTCTTGGGGCAGATCTTCTTAGTAACAGATTTTGGAGTCCTAATGTTTGTGGGTGAATCTTTCCAGAGTTTATCAAATGCTTATCAGGAAGATTTGCATTGGAAAAATACTGTTTTACAGGAGGTTCCTGCACGGTCACTTAGGGAGTCTTTGAATCATACTATTGATTCAATAAGTTCTAACACTTAGCTTATGAATTTGACAATGAATAGCTGCTGCAGCACTGATTTTCAAACGAGCTTCTGTTTCTTGGTTTAAGTAATTCTTTGCATTGGCAGAGCTGCGTCAGAGTGCTCAGTACTCCAAAAGCAGTCTGTGCATGCAGTCAGCTGCACTTCTGCACAGCACCCGCCTGTGCCCTGCAGATGTGAAACTTGTCCGCAGGTTAGGTTTTAAAGTCCTCTGTATTAAGAGATCAATCTCTGTTCTTTGGAATCATGAGTACATTCAAATTTACTTTGGGTGCATGTTGTGATCCCCTAAAATGGCTAAATGGTGTCAACTGGGTATTTAACAATTATGCTTTTTCTTGGTGAGTGTCTTGTGAACGTGAATAGCTTATACTATAAATACATGTGAGGAGTGTATGGCTTCACTGGGTTAAAGTCTGTGCTGGTATTTCAGTTAATTCTATTTTAAGTACTGTCTAAACTTGATTAAGATTAGTCATGACATGAGGTTCACTTGGTCTAAAATGCCCCTCTGAAGGCAGCTTCAGCATGACGTGGTTAATCCTCTCTGTATGTTAGTGAAGTTCACACACTGAGCGAACAGAAGTAGAATTATGACTCCTAAGACAGCTGAAGCGGGACTCTTCAGGTGATATTGATGATAGTAAAGTATTGAGTTTAAAGATGCATTTAAATTGGTAGTGGATTCAGCCATGTGTCTGCATGCTGTCAAGACTCAAGTTTTGCATGCTAGCTTAATAGGGAAATACCTTGCTTGCAAAGTCTGGCTGGTTCGCTGCTGTTCCTTGGCAGTACTGTTGAGGAATCAGCAGATTGGCTAAGCTTCACTTTTGGACCTTCCTGTATGAGAATTGTACAGTATGGAAGCATTGTATGGTTATTTTTCTGCAGATTAAGCATGTTACAGTATTGTACACTGTGGTGGTGATACTGTTTTTAGTTGAAGATACTTGTTTAAGTCACCTCCATTGTAGATTGAACCTTCTGTATGCATGGACTTGTTTGCTGTACTGAACCACACTGTGGCGGGGGGATTCTGGACATTAGGTAGTCTTCAGTCCTGGAGACTTGGTATCAAGAAATTACAATTGGATCTGTAAACTGCAAATTAACTACAAGTTAATGTGGCCTTTTGCTTGTGCAGCATTTAGCTGTTCGTACACCTTTTCAGATAAACTGAGTTTTAGTAGGAAGTGACTCCAGTTCAAAATAAGGACTTTAATCTGGAAGACTGAATAAAACTCAAGTGATAATTAACTCTCTTGCAAGGTGAATTCATTTGTTCTCAGGACAGTGAGGACAATATAAACAGAATGTTTATTAAAAAGCACTCTAATGTCTGTAGGATAACTATGGCTTCTGTATATTAAAATAATTAAACTTCAGTGCTTTCTGGATTTTCTTTCTTGCATTGGTTCTGCCTCATTTGTTCTAATGCTTCAGTGGTAAAGTTGAGCTTTAGTTTGAAGCTGTTCAGTTGCACTAGGATCCTTCAAGACTCAAATCACTGAGCTCGTAAGCTTTCCTCACTCAAGAGCATACTACAGTTTGAAAGCTCTTAGCAGTGCAACTAGAATGAGTATTTATTTCCTCATCAGCTCTTTAAGTACAACTGCTTTTAGGTCTACTCAGTGAATTGGAATATAGTTAGACTTGAAAAACCTCTTCTGCTTTTTTCCTTTTATTCTCCCTGCCCCAAAAAGGACTTGATCAGTTCTCCGTATGGTCCAAAGAGCAGTTAAACTGTCACAAAGGGGAGGAGGGTCCTGGGAAGAGGCCAGGAAAGAGTTGAGGGAAGTAGGTTTTACAAAAGCTGCTGTTCCTTCTGGGAAGGAGGTGGGAGAAAGAGGTAACATGATAATAGGCTAAGCTTTCCTGCTCCTGTATCATACTGTTGGAGAAGTTTACAGTATTCCTTGCAGCTTTGGTTAATGAACACTATCACAGTTTGGTTTTATGCCCCATATTGACTTTTCTTACTCCTGGAGAAAGATCTTTTATTCTGGAAGGACAGTTTCTTTAGCAGAAGCTGTCAAAGTATGAAAAGGAGCCATTGTGCCTCTGCACTGTGAACTTAACTCACTTTATCACTTAAGCCATATAATACTGGCCAATGAAATATTTGACATGTTTTAGTCAAACATAACCCTTGCTGCAATGGCATGTCACATTGTCCTTCCATTCTGGTGTAAATAGTAAGCTGCCTTCTGTTCTGGCTTTCTTCCTTTTAGCAAAGTGTTTGTATGGTTGGTTTTATAACTTAACTTGACATACTGCAGTATTGTCATTGTCAACTGATTCATGCTTTTCTTGAAACTAAAGAGCACCTTCTGAAACTTAACCTCATTTGTCTCAAGCTCATGCCTTTTCTGTGTGTCTCCCTTCCCTGCAGAGTAGGAAAAGTAATCTAGTATAGGGGTACTGCTTGCTTGCCCCTTCATGTGGCAGGGTCTGAGTTATCGTGGTAATGTGCCAATACCAGATCTGTAACTTCTATGGAAATCACTGATGCTGTCTACTTCTGTTCTCACTCTTGGGTGTTGAACACTGATAGGTGCATCATTCAGCTGCTATAAACACTGAAGAACTAATTTCAAATATGCCTATAACTTTCAGTGTGATCCTGTATGGAGCAGGGGGCACACAGGGTGGTGATAGCTGTCTGGCATTTCGAAAGGGTGCAGGACACCTGAGTGGTCTCACCAGCCTGATGGCCCTTTTACAGCAGGGAGGGTCTGTATGAGCTGATCTGTAGGTAGTGGCAGTTAGTACTTGTATGATCCACTGGTGGGTTTTAAGAAGCATATTGAACAGATAAGAGCCACAAAGGTGTTGTGGTGTTAAGCTACCCACTTCTGACAGCCGTAAGAACTGGAGTGACCCAGCTCCTAGCTATTGGACTTCATACAAGAAAGACACAAAACAAAACCAAACAAACAAAGGCAAAAAAACCTGAAAACAAAAAGAAAACAAACAAAAACAAAAAAAAAAAGGGAAAAAAACAAAAGAAACTTTGATAAAGGTCCTAGCAGATAGAGCAAAGTGTCTTCACATAGTCTCATCTGACTTCCCTGAAACCAGGGGTGCGTGAAGATGGCTGTGAATTGGAGCACTTTGCAAATGACATGTCAAAGTAGCTTGTGAGGAGGTGTAGCAAGCAGGTTACTTGTTCTTTCTTTGTGGCTGGGTAGTTTAGTGTCCCAGGAGCATGCTCTTGGCATGGAAATGCTTGTTATTACACACAAGGTCTTGGCGTGCTCATATTTTTGAGGCCGCAAACCTAACGAATGATATTAGTGTTTGTGCTGTGCTGGAGGAATCAAGGATGAGGTAGAAACTACATGTGAAGGAGTATTTTACAGCATATAATCTAGTAGACTGCTTCTGTGATTGAGGTGCTTGAGATGAATACTACAGCCTGCTGGGAATTGCCCCGAGTTGATGCATATTTTCAGTGTAAATATATCCTGGTTTTAATTCTCAAGTGTAGTGCATACGTTGAAGTTCTAATAGAAACTAGCAAAACACTGAAATCCAGGTTTTCCTTAAAGTACTTCTAGTGTCTCCTTTTACAGCTCTTGAATTTTATTTTTATATCACATTCCAGTGCATTAAAATAAAGCTAAAGCTTCTAGTTTTTATTCCCTGTGCAAAAAATGACATGGAAAACCTGTGTGTGGTATTATAAGCACTGTATGGTATTATAACACATTTAACTTGTGACAGACACTGTGAAACACCAGTGCCTCTCAACAGGTGGCTTCAGTGAAACAAATCTCATCTGGAAGTAGTCTATCTCCACTTACCTTAACAGTACCAGGTAGTTAAGCTGAACTGGTTTAAGGACCAGAGCATTTCAGGCCTTAGTACTCCCATAGGTGCATAGATTAATGCTGTAGTTTTCAATTTCCACTAATGCTGTAGTTTTCCATTAACTTCCAAATAATGCAATTTTCCAGTGTTCTCGATTGCATTCTGGCTAGCTGGTAGAATCACAGAACAGTTTGGGTTGGAAAGGACTTCAAGATCATTCAGTTCCAACCCCCTGCCGTGTTGCCCAAGGCCCTTTCCAACCTGGCCTTGAACACTGCCAGGAATGGAACATTTGCCACTTTGGTCATCCTTTGCCAGTGCATCACCTCTCTCACAGTAGAAATCACTTTACTGATGTTAGATATGACCCTTCACCATTAATGTTCTAATAGGATTTGCAGACTTTCTCCTAGGGCAGCAGCCAAAAGGAATTAACAGCCTCTCAAGGTAGTGCTTGGCTCGTAAATCTCTATGGTCAAACCCAGAAAGTCTGTGTGTGCTCATCCAGCTGCTGCTGCTGGTTGTGGTGGACTTGTAGAGTGCTTGAGCTGCCCAATGCAGTTCTGAGAGTGACTTGGGATATAAACTTCAGCACATGAAGGCAGAGGTGATGCGTTACAGTAGTTGGCTTGCAGCTGAGGAATAAAGCTGTATGTGAAGACATCTTTGGCTCCTTCTTAGCTTTTAATTAACGTGTGTGCAGCCAAGGCAGAACTGCCAACTTTGTATATACAAAGCTAACGAAAGGAGAACTCTGGAAATAGGAGTGAGCTGAACTCGTGTAATTAGGTAGCTAAATATCTATGGTTGCTGCTAGAGGAAAATACTGCAGCAATAACTGTAACTCTTGCCTTATTAGTCTCTCCTAATTTACCTTTAACAGCTTCATGGAATAGTTCAGCTACATCTGGTTTGTTAGCTAAACTGCAGAACTTAAACTGAAAAACCTTAAAACTAAGCTGCTTTGTAAATATATCTATAAATGAGTTATAAAAGGTACCACACTCTGAACATGATTATAAAATGGCAAATTTACCTTTAACCCTCTCTCCTTTGTGCCTTCCTCACCACTTTAGCCATGGATATGTGCCATAGCTTTTCACCACTGGAACCACTTGATGAATGTAGAGAGGCTGATGAAGAATGATGAAAGGTTGGAGCTTAAATACAACTGAGTATACAGAACAGACTAATTACAGCAGGATTTCTGATCTTTTAGGGTTGCATAGCTGCTGCATCTAAACACAACCTGGCTCTGTATGGTGTGTTACAGCTGCAGTCCACAGGAGGGGACTAGAGAACACTGAAGTGGTGCCAGTGGTTCTCTTCTGGGAACAGGAAATGGGCAAGGAAAGTTTCCAGGTGACCTGGGAAAGTGGGACAGTTTGTGCTGCAGAGGATGTCGAAAAGCTGTGAGTGAGATCACAGTGTTTCTGGCCACAGGAGTGACAGCAGCTTATACCGCAAATGGTAGTAGTCAACTTGTGTGTGACCACTGGATTTCTACCTAGACCTCTCATTTCCTCCATTTTTGGACCAGTTTTATGTATACACTAAAACAATATCACTAGAGCCATTGCTTGATGGACACAGAGATTCTTCACTGCAGTCACAGAGGAAGGACCTCTAGGATGTGGTTGATATGAGGAATGCACATATTTCAGTAGCCCACAGTTTGAAATGTAGAAGCAACAATCAGCTGCACCAATTAGTGGAGACTTGAAGCTTGCTTGAAAGACTGAGTCATAATGAAGCTGTGTAGGAGGTTTTCTGAAGTCAGCTTGGAAGTGCTGAATTGTTCCTGAATTAGTCAAATACTAACACACTATTATTCAAACTTTAGAAGTGTTTCCTGTCAGTAATTTAGACAGGAGTTCTTTCTCTGGGGATCCCCTATGGGCATCTGTTCTAAACAGGCTGTGTGCCTATTCCCAAAAGCATCTCTAATGAAATAGATATGGAGGAGCCTAAGGTTCATCTGAGCTGTGGCCTCCTGTATTAATCAGGTTTAATCTCTTGCAACAGAACTAAAGCTGTGCTGGTATTGTCTTTTCCTTTCTGGCCACTCAGGTCAATCGAACGTACTGCTGTGGAACCTACCGAGCAGGACCAATGCGGCAGATCAGTCTTGTTGGAGCCGTGGATGAAGAAGTTGGAGACTACTTCCCGGAATTCCTAGATATGTTAGAAGAATCTCCATTTCTCAGAGTAAGCAGTAACTTGTGGTATCTTGTCCATGGATACTTAAGCACTGGCTGAGTTTTATCTATTTCAAAGTAATTAGAAACCATGAAGTAGCCTCTCAAGTGATGTGCTTATTATTAGGGCTACTAAGGTATGGTCTTTCCTGTGTCCAAATGAAAGACACTGCATTAGGTAGCAACAGTTGTGTGAATAATTAAAAATTGAAATAGTTTATCATAAATAGGCACTGCATAATCATCTGCTTCCCTAAACACTTAAGTCTGATAGATTCAGCTTGGAATATGTTGGAATGTCTTGAATACATTTTAGTTTCTGTGCAGTTCTTTTGACAGCAAATTTGAACCAGTTTTACCAAAGGCATCATTTAATTTTTCTATCTCACCCAGTGTTTTGTGTTATGTGTGTTTTGTGGGTTGTTTTGTTTTTGTTTTCTTTTAGATGACTTTGCCCTGGGGGACTCTTTCTAGTCTCAGACTTCAGTGCAGGTCACAAAGTGATGATGGTCCCATAATGTGGGTGAGACCAGGGGAGCAGATGATCCCAACAGCTGATATGCCAAAATCACCATTCAAACGGCGCCGGTAATGTTTTGTTTTCCTTTCCATGTTAAAGGTAAAACTTTGCAGTTATGTCTGTGTTAGATCTGAGAATAAAGCCTGAGTGCTTTGTGTGTAGCTAGTTCTTCAGAAGGTTAATTCACAGGTTTGAGTTTCATTTCAGTTTTGAGCTGGCCCAGTGGATAAGACAAACATGTTACTTGTGATGGTTATTTTATTTCACCACTATATCCTAGATCAGTGCTTTCTTGAGATTGAAACCCCCTTTTATGTTCCTTCAGGAGTTTTGTTTTATTCATCTTACTTCTGTGAAAAGAACTTTAGTGGTAAGGAGAGATGAAATGCTCTAGAAGAGTAGAGATCCTTACACCGCTCATGTTGCAATATAACGTTAGTATTAAAGCACTTGAAATACTGCCTGCCTCTCAAGAAATATCATGGAGTACATATATACCTGTTGTCTTCCTCAAAGAGTGTGCTATAGAATGAACTTTAGGACATAAAGAATTGGAAGCATGTTTTAATTGTAATTTCAAGCAGAATTTGAAGACATACTCCCAAATAACTAAACTTCAGTATCTATTGGAAGTTTGATTTCATAACCTGAACTGTAGTTCGCTGTATTTGTTCCAGTCTTTTGTCGAACAAGCACCTTGAAGGAATCAGAGGGAAGTGCTTTGATCTTTGATTCTGAAGCCTGCAGCACACAAGACTTTTGAGATTATTTTCACACAAATAGTTACTTTTGAGTAGCCTGAAACATTTTTAGTATGCCTGTTTCCCATGTTGTAGGTCAATGAACGAAATAAAGAATCTCCAGTACCTACCTCGGACCAGTGAGCCCCGGGAGGTTCTGTTTGAAGACAGAACAAGAGCTCATGCTGATCATGTGGGCCAAGGGTTTGACTGGCAGAGTACAGCTGCTGTTGGCGTTCTGAAGGCTGTACAGTTTGGGGAATGGTAAGCACCACTGAAATGCAACTGTTCCCATAGGAGGGGGTGATTCTAAAGTGAATTTTGTCTCTTAAGAAAAGACGATTCCTTGGAAAACAAGCCTAATCAATGAAGTGGTTTTAACCCTGTAAAGAGATGTGCTGTCTAGAGCTTGAATCTCACAAGCTATATACCTGCTTTGCTGCTTCTTGAGAGAGTAGAAAGGTTGCAACAGCAGTGTGCAGAAAATTTTAGTGATATATGAAATAAGCCTTAATATACCATTTCTGGACCATCATCTGTGATTGTTCTTTTTCTGAATAGATATATTAATATTAACTTCCTTAACAGAATCATAGAATTGTTTAGGTTGGAAAAGACCTTTAAGGTCATCAAGTCCAACCATTAACCCAGCGCTGCCAAGGCCACCACTAACCCTGGCACTAAGCACCACATCTACACACCTTTTAAATACCTCTGGGGACAGGGACTCCAGCACTGCCCTGGGCATCCTGTTCCAATGCCTGTGCACCCTTTGGGGATGCAATAGGTGACCTCAGTGTAACTCATTGTGGAGCTACAGTGCGTTCTCCTTTCATGTCCCCAGGATGTTCCTGTTCACCTTGCACAGAAACTAGACTTGCATCATGGTTTTTTTCTAGCAAGTCCAGTAGAAATTGGATAGCAGCATTAGCACTATCATTAGATTTTGACACCAATAAAAGGTGTCAGAACTTCCTTCATTCTGATCCAAAGCCATTGAATAATGCCCAGCTCCTCATTCCTTTGCCATCAGAATTACTTGGTTGCTTTTTGTTTTCCTTTAATACAGAATGATTCTGTCTAATGAAAGAATTGAGGCA
>JANRGW010021161.1:0-18729 GCA_024733675.1 Psilopsiagon aymara
AGCGAAGGTCGGCGGATGGGGGCCGCTCCCCTCCCCTCCCGCCACCATGCTGCTGGGCAGGAAGCCGGAGGCGCCCCTCGGTGCAGGTGAGGCGGCCGCGGGGCCGGGCGGGGTGGGAAGAGAGCTGAGGCGGCCGCCGGGCCCTCCCCAATGCGGGGGTCCCGCGGTGGGGCGGGGAAGGCCGGGTCAGGCCGCTCCCGACGGGGTTTCTCCCGTTGGCAAAGCGCGGTGCGGAGCCGGCAGCGTTAAAAGCTGCATTTCTCGGTTCTTGAACGGTATTTGTCCGCAGTTAGGGTGCAGACGGGCGCGCACGAACGTGTTCTGCACCCACCCGCAGCAGCAAATCTAACTGTAATTCCCACGTATCGCTTTTAATGGCTAACCTACTTTAAAGCGTAGTCCTATCAAGTACTCAAGTTAGGCTCGTTTTCGGTTGTCCCTCTCCACGAGGCCCGTTCGGGATTATCCTACTTAAGGGAAAATGGGGAGTGTGTCTGTTGGTGTTTATTAAAGATATCTTTGCAGTGCAAAAGCTGATTTTTAAAGGGGCTCTAAATTAAAAGAGTCACAAATTAAGATTTTCCAGGAGCTTTGCATTCTGCTGTGGTATTAAAACACAGTTAAATCCTTAATATCGTTTATTAAATAAACAAGAACTGATGATTTTACAGCCTGAAATGTGCTGAGACACATTTCAGCTTTGTCTGTGTAGCTGTGAATTGTTGTGACTAACTGGGTTGTGTGGGGGACGTTTGCAGCCAGGTTTGGAGATGGATTGTATGACTCCTACATGAGGATAGATCAAATTAGGTACCAAGAGGCTACAAATGAAGAACACAGCCCCTCAGGACTTCCTTCCCTGGGAAGAGCTAATGTGAGTATTTTAAAGCCGTCTGGGTCTTCATGTTGTGTTGTGTGGTGTGGAAGTGAGAACTGTCAAGGAGTTAGATGTCTCCCTACAAAGCATAAATCTAAGTGGGATGTGCAGCTTTGTAGTAGCTTATTACCATGATTGCTTCTTGCTTTTGCTAAGCATGAAATGGTATTGTGTTCAACACAGAGCTTGCTAGGCAGCCTTAGAAATCATATCTTACTATCTTCAGCCTGTTGTAATCAAGAAAGTTGTTTTCCAGAAGGTTGAAGCATTGTTCCATGACACCTTGTATGTTGGTAAGTATGTAAATCCACAGATGCTTTGTTTTACCTCTTACAAGGTTCCATTTTAGCCTCCCTCATGAAAATGCAGGGAGATAAGTACTCGGGAACAGCAGGAGGAGCAGCGTGGGTGTGCATGGCTGCCAAACCTCTTACAAAAGTATCTTTCTTCTCTGAAAACTTTGCCTTTATCTGCTGCTTTGCTTGCTAGCAAAATAGCTCTTTATGGAGTGAAGGTGTTAACGTGCTTCTTCATAAGCATACTGTTTCCTCAGCAGATGTGGCGTTAGGAGATCTTTCCTTTCAGCTGAGCAGTCGTGCTCATGTTTAGCTATACAGTGATCTGACCTTTATATGCTTTCTAAACGTGATCTGGCTCTTGTTGAATTCTGGCAGAAGTGAAGGAGCTTGTGCTTAAAAAAAACCCGCTTTCTAAGAAGTAAAAATAGACACTTCACTGAGTAAGATGCATTTGCAGATCATCACTTTGTGGGAATTTACTATAGCAGGTATTAATTAGCTTGGTCCATGACATTCACTGGGCAAACTCGGTAGCATGGATTTGTGTTTTCCCTTTTTGGCAATATTGGGACAGAATAGAGGACATAGGGAGATTTGTTGAGTAGTGGAGTTTGAAGAGCAGTGGGTGGTTTGGAGTTTTTTGCAGGGACATGGCAAGTTTTAAACAGCAGGTTTTAAGTCCTAGTGTGACTTGGGTTGTTCATAACCAAAGAGAAAATGGAATGGAACTATCCAGTTAAATACAAATATAACTATAACTCTGTGTATATTATGTTTCCCACTCTTCACCTGTATTTTGTCCATCAAGCCTGTTTACTTCTTAAGGCAAGATTAAGGATTATAAAGTGCTTAGTTTGCCCATGATGGCACATCAAAAAAATACAACCCTAGTGGTATCTTGTGAGCAAGAACTGAAATGAAGCGTGCAGGAATGAACATCATGATGCTCCGTTTTAATGGGAAAAGATCTGGAAAAAAGTGATACATGTTTTCATGCAAGATTTTGTTATTACAATGTAATGTTCCATGACAATTCAAGGGTTATGCTGTCTGTGGCTGTACATTCTTTTCATTGATAAGAGAACACAAATATCTCTGCTTTGAGAGTACATGGCTTTAATTCAGTTTAATTCAGATGCACTTGTGCGAAACCAGTTGTGTGGGAACTGGGTTAAATGTTTCTTTCTCAGTTAAAATACTTCTGTGAAAATGTGAAAATCTTCTTTGTCAGTTGAATTTCTCTGCTGCAGATAGCACTTTATCAATAAAACGAAACCTGTGCAGCCTGTGATTTGTAAAAAGAAGCTGTTGAAAGAAAGCTCGTGTTCCCCCGAAGTCATCTGACTTTGAGTGTAGCTCTTCTGAGTTCAAGTTCAGACTGATCTGTATTTGTGGGTCATTGTCACATGGCAAATGATTTTGGTCCTCTGAGGATGAAAATGGAGTTCTCGCTGCTTGATTGGCTGTTGAGTTGGGTTTGAGATCCAAAGCTGTAGTTTCTTCATTAAGAAATAGTTGAGGATAAATGGAATTATGAATCCCTTCCTTATTTAGGGATTCAAAGCTACCAAATGTTTGCTACAGACAGCAGCATTAGCAACAGCAGTTGCTGATGCAGTACTGATTGCAAGGTCACTTCATTATGTTGCTACAACTGGTGACATTCAGACCGTTAACACCGTTTTTCAGACTTCTGCTATGGGACAGGCTTGTTTTGGTTTGGTTTCCCCCCCTCTCTCCTGTCCCCTCCATGAAAACAAACAAGTGTGAACCTTATTCTGTCCTTATGTTTATCTCTGAAGTCCCTGTTGGAGTCTGCTGGCCTAAGTAGACTTTTAGGCAGTTCTGCACATTATCTCACAGGTTCAGCCAGGCTCCAAGAAAAAGGCGTTTATTCAAAGCTCCCAGGGTTGGGCTTTGTTTTTGTGTTTCAGGCTTTCTGGAAAGGCGTGTCCCTTCCAGTGCACTGTATTTTGGGGGTTGATAGGACCCGGAGTAGTGCAACTTGGTAGGATATACCCATTAATAGGGACTGACTTCTGCAGGAAATGCCATTTTTTGAAGGCGTGTGAGCAAGAGTTAACGTTTCAAGGCAGCACCAACAAACAGACTCTTTAAGAGACGTGTGTAGTTGGTTTTGGCAAGAACATTCACTTCCCTTATTTACTGACTGTGCCGTGATGTTGGATTGTATGTAACTAAAAAGGAATTTGGTTTTATTGCTGTGGATCTGCAGGTTTATTTATATGTTTTGCTCGATTCCTCTGTAGTTATTTTGGTTTTCAGGGCTTCGCTTTGGCATGTGCCTCAAGTCTTTATTTTTAGATTAAAGGCCGAAATGGAAAACAGATGTTGCTACTCTAAGTCATGGCTTCTTCAGGGTTGCATGGGCTAAGACAGCACCTCTCTGCTGCTGATCAGCATGGAGCATCTGTGAGTAGAAAAGGGGGATAACTGCTCTTCTAGTGGAGCTCCAGGGGGTTCAGCATTTACTAGATTGTAAAAATATCACTTTTGAGTCATTTCACAGTGCTTTTCTTGCCTTTTACATGTTCATTTCAGATGTAAATAGCTTAATATATGGTGGTAAGAGGCAGTGGTTGCAGACTACTGTCAACTAAGTTGGAGTAAGAGTTCTCAATTATTCAAAGTCTGTCTTAAGATACTTGTGTAGTTCTCATGGTTTTGAAGGGAGTTGTGGATATTGGTATTTGGATTGGATGGTATTTCGCCTTCACAGAAAACCCACTTATTTACTTTTAAATATGATTCACCTTGCTCTTGTCACCCTTTTGCTCCTCACTCAGCCCATTCCACCAGCCTCATGTCACCTGCTCTCATTTCTTTGTCCGCTCTGGCACACTTGTCTCTGCAATATTCCTGTGCATTGATGTTACGTTGCATGTTTCAGACAGGTGCAGCTTGCATCTGTCCTTGGTTGTGTTTGCTGCACCCACGGTTAGAGCTAAACATAGCTGCTCCCCGGCTGTTTGCTGACTGCGAGCATGCTAGGAGAGATAGGTACTGTGTCCTTGTGGAGTGTCTGACTTGAAGCCCTTTATGGACTTAAAAGGACGTTGGTGCTTGTTGTGGTAAGCTTCGTTCTCTGTGTACCCTTCTATAGCTGTGCTTGTAACTCGAGTGAGTTTAGGTCAGGCGTTTTACATTTGTTCCTAATAGAAATGCAACATCTGTTGATGTTTTACATGGTGTTGATTTTATTCTTAGTCTGTGCTTTAAATGGTAAAATAAAGCTTTCACTTTTTCTTTTCTCTCATGTGTAGGTTTCTAGCAACAAACTCGGGATGAAGGATCACTCTCTGACTGGAAGTCAGGTCAAAGTGGAGCAATTGTTTGAGGACTCTGGGAACAGAAGGAGTAGCATTCTTCAGACTGCAGGAATTACTAGTTCAGAAAGATCTCTTCCTTCCCTGACAAAAGATAAAAGCATAGAGAGCATAAGCACTTCCAAAGGTGGTAGTAGTTCCTCAAAAGCACATAAAGCCATTTCCCAAGCTCCAGAGCAAGCTGTCAAGCAGTACAAACATCAGTTATCTGCTTATGAACAGCAAGAGATATTTAATTTTTCTGAGATATACTTTGTGGGTCCAGCTGCAAAAAAGAGGCAAGGGGTAATCGGTGGCCCCAACAACGGGGGCTACGACGATGAACAGGGCAGCTACATTCACGTGCCACACGACCATCTTGCTTACAGGTATGAAGTCCTCAAAATCATTGGCAAGGGCAGTTTTGGACAAGTTGCTAAAGTCTACGACCACAAACTCCACCAACACTTAGCCTTAAAGATGGTGCGCAATGAAAAGAGATTCCATCGCCAAGCAGCAGAAGAAATCCGGATTCTGGAGCATCTGAAGAAGCAGGATAAAACGGGCAGTATGAATGTTATCCATATGCTGGAAAGCTTCACCTTTCGGAACCACATCTGTATGACGTTTGAACTCTTGAGTATGAACCTGTATGAGCTGATTAAAAGAAATAAGTTCCAGGGATTCAGTATCCAACTGGTACGCAAGTTTGCTCACTCTATCCTGCAGTGTTTGGATGCCCTTTATAGAAACAAAATCATACACTGTGACTTGAAGCCAGAAAACATCCTCCTAAAACAGCAAGGGAGGAGTGGAATCAAGGTTATAGATTTTGGGTCCAGCTGTTTCGAGCACCAAAGAGTCTACACATATATTCAGTCTCGATTTTATCGGGCACCAGAGGTAATTTTGGGAAGTCGCTATGGGATGCCCATTGATATGTGGAGTTTTGGCTGTATTCTGGTGGAGCTGCTGACTGGATACCCTCTCTTTCCTGGAGAGGATGAGGGAGACCAACTGGCTTGTATGATGGAACTTCTTGGAATGCCACCTCAGAAGCTTTTGGATCAATCCAAGCGAGCCAAGAACTTCATCAACTCTAAGGGTCATCCTCGCTACTGCACGGTGACTACACATGCAGATGGAAGAGTGACCCTTAATGGGAGTCGATCACGCCGGGGTAAAGTCCGAGGTGCTCCAGGGAACAAAGACTGGGTGACAGCACTGAAGGGTTGTGATGATCCCTTGTTTATAGAGTTCTTGAAGGAATGTCTCAGCTGGGATCCTTCCACACGCATGACACCGGGTCAAGCTTTAAGGCACCCTTGGATTTGTAAACGAACACCCAAACCACCCAGCACTGACAAACCTTCCACTAAGAGGATTTCCAGCTACACAAGTTCTTTCACAGGAATAGGTTCCAAGTTGCCTCCTGTAGTTGGAGTAGCCAACAAGCTGAGGGCTAACTTAACCACTGACTCCAGTGGAGGTATACCTCTATGTACTGTGCTACCCAAACTGGTCAGCTAATGGAGAATGATGCATTTCCAGAATACATCCCTTGTATTTTAATTGTTAATAATGTGTGAGGAAGTTAAGTGCAGAGTTTTTTAACGGATTTGCTTTTTATTAGAGGCTAAATCTCAACTACAAAAAGCTCCATCAAAATGTACACATTTCAAGGGCTAACTTTTATCCAACTGTTTCACTCACAATGTGGTGCATATATTACCTGACTAGGTAGGTCAGCTCAGCTGTTGAGTAGAATGACCGTTTGGCAGACATGCCAACAATGCTGGGTGAGAAGTCAAACTGATTCTTATCAGGATGGTTTAACAGAGTCTTTTCCTTATGACAGCAAGGAAAATGGATTTAAAATACATGTTTCAATTAATCTCCAACTGACCTCTTTTTATTCTGGGGAGAGTTTTTACATCAGTTGTCAAAAGCACAAATGTGTTACTATAACGCATTAGGAACTTGCAAATTGCTAACTTATGTTTAAGGAATTTAATTTGTCTGCATTGCTTTCCCCTTATCTGCCCTGACTGAGATTTTTTAAACTAACATGGAATGTAGACACCAAAGGAATTTGGTGATGAAATTTTATCACCTGAATATTACTTTTCTTTCTCCAAAGGAGCATAGAAATGCCCTGAAACAGAGGATATATCTCAATCAAACAGCTTCTCTGCAGTTGTTGTTTCCCTTAGAAGTCTGTGGAAAGCTGGGAGGGGAATTCAAGATCAGGACTGATCCATTCCAAGTGTGAGCTCCTTTGTTCAGGGCTAGTGAATCAATTCCATGTTGCTGTGGAGCTCAGATTTACTCATTTTCAGCATCAGTTCTGCCAGGTGTGTGTGTTTGTTTGCCTGTGTTGTTCCCAGACCAAACATGATGAACATAAAGAGCTTGTTTATTCACAGCTTTTTGATTCTGGACAGGTTAATGTCTATTTTTCCCCTGCAGAGTGAATTCCTTTGCAGTACATGGAGCTCTTTTAATAAAGAGCAAACATGCCACCCCTATCAGACAGTACAAGTTTGTAAGGCCCAGGACTGTAAATAGAAACTGGGAGTGGAGGAGCACACCTAATAACTGGAAGCATGCTCTGAAATCTAAGCCTAATCTGTGGAATACCAGGAAAAGATTGAGAAGGTGCAAGAACTGGTGAATCCAAATCAAAACGCCCGATGGGAGGAGTTGCCTTATTTCTAATCGCACTCTTTCAGGTCCGAGAGAGAGAGATGTCTGTTTTCTCATTCTTGAAATCCACGAGCATGTATTTCCTCTTTCTTTATCTTCCCAGAACATGAAAAGGTGGCGTGACCTGTAATGACAACAGCACAACTTGTTGGGGTTGTTACTTCTTGCAGCCACATGGCCCGAGTCCATTTGCAAAACCATCTGATCTCTTGCCAGGTGCCTGCACAGAATTTTAAACGCAATTTGGAGCTTTTTCTGAGCAGCAGGTTTTAAATTGAATGAGTTTCTGTGTAGCAGGTTTTTAATGTTAAAACAAAGGGATTATCAGGGGGATTTTTAAGATAAGGTGACTGTATGTTCCAAGCAAAGACCCTTCCTCGGAGAAGATGGGGCTGCATTTGCTCTTCTGCTCTGTTTAATTACAGCACTGGTGAAATGCTGGGTGGAGACGTGTATAAAACATCAGAAAGAGAGCCAAGGCTCCAGACTTTCCAAGGCTGTTGTTTCAATGGAGATTCTCATGTATGTGGCTTTTCTGAGTTCTTTTGGTTTACGAGTGTGAGGTCAATAAGCTTGGTAAGAACAGTAAAATGACAGTCTAACCTTTATCTGTGCAGCTACAAGTAGTACCAGGGTTTATGGGATGTTCATGGCTCACTTCATAATAATACAGGACTGGTATATTTTTATTTTGGTGGGTTTAGTGAAGTTTTATTTGAATGGAGAATTGGGGAAGTGATTTGGGGGAAGTGGTGCAGATACCATTGATTGTAGCAGAATTGCTAATAGATGTGGCACATTTTCAGAAGCCGGAAACAGTCTTCTTCCTCCTCTGCCCTTTATCTATGCATTTTTTAACAGAGTATACCTGGTGAGTGGGGAGAAAGAAACCTTTCAGGAGCAATAGCTTGTTAGGAAGGATGCATAGGAAAGCACTTTGTATAGAGAGCATAAAGTGATGGTGGTGTCTGAGCCTGGCAGGAGGCACTGGAGTGCTGGTGTGCTAGGAACTGTACAAACAGGTCTTCTCTTAGGAACACAGAGCAGTATCTTGCTTCTAAACTGTTTTCATCTCTAAAATGCCAAACGTAGAACTAATCATTCTCCTGTGACTTCTGGGAAGTAGTTGCTAGAGGGTAACTTCTAATGTGAGAGCCTCTGGTGTACACACAGCAGCCTCAAGGCTGGTGCTGTAACGCTGCTGCTGAAGTAATTAGCTGGCAAGAACTAATTCCCTTTTATCTAGAAAATGTGTTCAGCATGACCTGACTGCACAGGGTGTCTGCTATGATTTGGGTCTGTGTAAGACTAGATCTTTCTCACTGGGGACTACTGCATTTTGAAATCAAGAGCATAGTTAGCTGTTTTGCTAATTTGGGGCTCTTGTCTATATAGCCATAGTAGGTGAGGAGGAAAAGGACACAACAGTGTTTTACTGTGTTGAAAAGGATTTCTTCATCCTTTATGTAAATATTCCAGGGAATATTTTGGTCTTGTTTCCAGTATCTAAGCCATTTCTCTGTGAAATGATTGCTTTCAGTGAGTAGACACAGTATCCCAGCACTGGGAAAGCCCTCCACGTGAGCTAATACATCTCCTAGCTGGGACAGAGCTGAGGAATCATCTCTGCAAGCACTAACTTGCTTTCCCTGTGAATTAGCACAGTTGCCCACCTGCATGTGTGGAGGGTTGGACCATGGCCTGCATGGTTGGATGGCGTAGTTTCAAAAGTGATCTAAAATGAACTGGTCTAAATAGATTACCAGAGCAGCTTTTGGTTTTGGGGTCTCTCTCTGCTTTGCGGGTTTGTTAACCTGCCAGCAGTGGTGAGGTTCCACTGGGACTTCAGCTGTGTTCTAGCAAGTCAGCACAAAACAAATACATATTTACTTGGGTTTACAGCCAAATAGCCCTCACATTTCTGTTTTGAACGTTTGTTACAACTGTTCCAAATGTTTACTACGCTGCTGTTGTCTTTGTGTTGTAAATGACACGCTCTGATTACTGTCTGCATTTCCACCTGCTTGGTTTAATGATATTTTCATCTAAGCAAATGCCACCTTGAACATCCCATCTGACAGATACACTTTGCTTTTACACTGGGCTCCAAATAGTTAATGCCTGTCCATGCAGGGCGAAACTTGGATTTCCCTGAGCTCGGGGGGACAGGGAACTCATTGTCTTCCCTTTGGAGCACTGTGCTGCAGGCACACACCCCCTCCAGGCTGCCTTTAGGTCTTTGCAGGTTTGGTCTTACCCACACCAGCTGCTGAACATGAAGCTTGTTTTCCAACTGTGACCTGATCCTAGAGATCTGTGTACAACAGATGCTCTTCGCTAGAGCTTTTTATCCTTCCCAGCTTGAATAGGAGCTCCCATTGTGCAGTGACCTGAGAATTCACCACAGACTTACTGGAAAGCTTTACAGAAGCTCTCCCCTGTGAGGGTGCTGAGCGCTGGCACAGGGTGCCCAGAGAAGCTGTGGCTGCCCCATCCCTGCAGTGTTCAAGGCCAGGTTGGACGCAGGGGCTTGGAGCAACTGCTCTATGGAAGGTGTCCCTGCCCGTGGCAGGGGCTGAAGCTGGAGGGGCTTTAAGGTCCCTTCCAACCCAAACCAGTGTGCGATTCTATGACCTTCATGGAAGAGTGTGTTGCTCAGTGTGAAATTCCTTACAGTCCTTGTGCCCTGTTAGGACTTTGATGCAGTTGAAAACTTTTTAAGCAGCATTTTCTCAGCAGAAGTTCTTTGCAACACTCATCTGCTTTAAAACTACCTCCGAAGTAAACGTAGGGTCCTTTTTAAAGGGTTATTCACTGCAGACTACAGCTCTATTTTTCTTGTCTAATACTAGTAGCTGTTTTGGCTGTGAAACATACACATGATGATCTCAGCAACGTCTTACTAATCCTAGCCAGACAAGCGAAAGGCTGATTCTGCACCCGGCCATCTCTGCTGAAATGTTGGCTCCAAATCCCATGGGCTGCTGTGGAAGTGGAAGCCAAAGTCCTGTGGATCGCTCTGCAGCACTTCCCTGCAGCACCTAGCTGAGGTCCAAACCACGCTGTGCAGAAAGCCATTGCTTCAGTGAGAAAACCAGGAGCTTTGGCAGTCCTGGGGTAACAGTTGGACTTGATGGCCTTAAAGGTCATTTCTAACTTGACTGATTCTATGTTGAGCATCCAGAGCTGTGGGTTCCTGGCAGTTCTGTAAACTGGACATCATGGGTTTATACTTGGAGCTTCTCACAGATACCACTTGATATTTCTTATGTTTTATTTTTACTGTTAACTTGATAAGGGTTTGGGGAGGTACACACACTTCATACTTCCCATACAAGAACCCTTCTGCATTCTAAACTCCACTGATAGAGCTTTTTAACCCCCCTGTAACAGGTAAAACCCTGGGGCCATCAGAGCAGCCTTGGGTAGGTGAACGCTGTCCCTGCACTGAGGGACTCCACATGCAGTTCTTGCAGACGGGCTGACTGGCTCAGGAAGTCAGTGTTGCTAAAGGCTAACCCGTGTTCCCCATCCAGAGAACTGTGCCTTATTATTTTACCAGCCTACATCTGTCTCGGTGCAATCAAATGACTATTCAGGGGTTCTTCCACATTGCAGATGTTCATACTTAATGTCAATGTCTGAAGACTTTACAGGTTTGCCTGTTTATTATAAGTATTGTGATGAGGTGTGATATGGTGGGGACTATAGGAAACATTTAAGGTGCATGTGACTATAACTCTGTGAAGGAACACTTTGGGAATAAGTCAGTCTCAAGCTATTGTATCTCAATGTAGTGGACAGATATTTCCTCAAGTTGTATTCCGGTTCATTTTTAAAAGCAAAATAAAGACAGAATTTTCTTTAGCAGAGTCCTTGATTATGGTTTATTTGAGTATTCATTGTTTCCAGATGGTGTTATTTACCTTGGATTGCGTTGGGTGCCACACTCCCTTGTGTGGCACCTAACTGGAGATGACTGGAACGTTCTCGGGCTCCGTGAGTAGATGGCTTCAGTGTGTCTGTGCTAAACGTGAGGAGTGCTCGGATCTGACAAATGCTCTTCGTAGTGGGGCTGGAATTAGAACACGGTGCAGCTCGGCTGTGACATTCTTCAGTTGTCACTTTCTCATTGAGCCCACTGGAGAGCTTTTTAAAGCCCAGAATCCTGCTTATCCCTGGGCTGAAAGGAGAAATCCAGTAATAGCCACTTAAGGAAGATCTGCTTTTATTAGAAACCTATAAATGGGTAGCCTACAGTACACGAGTGGATATTGGAATAGTTTGAAGATGAAATCATGCTGGACCAACCGGGTCTTTAGCTGGGACCTGTATGGTCAAATGATGCATGCATGAACTGAGATGTGAGGGGTGGGCAGCCAGCTGCAAAGTCATCACACAGGAGAGGTTGTGCAAGTCATTCACACCGGAGCTTCTCTGCTCTCAAAGCCATAAGCCCGAAGTATGTCAAGCAAGCAGAGAGGGTATTCCTTTGCCTGAGGCTGAATCTCTGAGACATGAGCTGTATATCCCTTGTATATCCCCTTTGCCATTCCCTTCATTGCTGGTGCCTTGTGTGGAGCTCAGCGAGTAATGAGCCTTTGGCATGGTTTGGGCTTGATGCTGCCAGCTCGCCTGACACAGGATGGAAAGGGGCTGGAGATGGGCAGAGCCTCCAGGCTTGGGCTAATGAATACACCTACAGAAATGTGCTGCCCACCTTTTCCTCCGTGTGGAGAGGATTTAGATGCTAATTTCTTCTTTAGGTATAGATAAATGTGGGAAAAGCAGGGGTGGTTTAAGGCAGTTTTGCCTTTTACAGCCTCCATGCAGGACCCTGGGCACTGGGAGGGGGTAACTGCGTTTTCCAGCACCTTCCAGATGCCAACACCCCAGTGCTCTTCAAAATGCACCTTTAGAATCATAGAATAAAACCATAGTCAGGTTTGGGTTGGAAGGGACCTTAGAGCACATCCAGTTCCAACCCCTGCCATGGGCAGGCTGTAACACTGGTTATTTTGGAGGGGAGCAAACAGCTCAGCTTCCATTTTCCAGCCATTCCGGGTGCTTTTGCAGTGACAATCATGTGGAGCTGAGCTCCCGAGGGTTGGTTCCATGCTCTGCCTGCAGTTACTTGCGCAGCAGCATTTGACCTCCCTCATCGTTGTCTTTCTTGCCCTGTGGGACACTGGTGGTGCTGTCAGAAGCAGCAATAAGATGGCAGGAGAATAAAAGAGAGGCGAGACCTCCAAGCCGGAGTTCCTTCTTTTCCCTGGTTGAGTGGAATCACATGCTTTGCTATAACTGTTTCCAGACCCCTCTTCAGCACTTGCACGACTAAGCATGATCCTCTGACACATCCCCATGTGATGAGAAAGGCACAAAAATGACACAAACCTTGATAAATGCTCCTTGATGATGTTTGTTTTCTATTAAACTAAACCCAGGGCTTCACTCCTCATCACACTGTTGGGTCTAATGCACACATGGCCCTTCCTATGAACCGGCAACAGAAAGATGCTTTAGTTTGCCATAGTGCTACAAGTGATGCAGCTTTTGGTGGACCCCATTCCAGGTGGCTTCCCCCTTCCTTTCCCTCATGCAGGAAACTGCAGCCCTGAGCACGGGGCAGAGGGGCCTCTGTTGCAGGGTGATTATTTTCTTACATTGCGTATAACCAGGTTGGACTCAGTTACCAAACCATCTGCTGGCCATGCAGCTTGCTCCTGCCACTGTGGGAAGGGGATAGCACACAGCAATGTGGGTAATGTCTTCTGAGCATCAGGGTACAGCTTGATCCGTGGAATCCCAGCCTGGTTTGTGTTGGAAGGGACCTTAAAGCTCCTCCAGTTCCAATCCCTGCTACAGACAGGGGCTCCTTCCACTGCAGCAGCTTGCGCCAAGCCCCATTCAGCCTGGCCTTGAACACTGCCAGGGATGGGGCAGCCACAGCTTCTCTGGGAGATGAGACACTGAACAAACCTTTTCAAGCCTGTCTTTGCATCCTGCTGGCTCTGTATCCAGCATGTCCCAGTGTACACAGCATCCAAAACTGGACAGTGCATGGAAAAGCAGCGCTGATGTTGCTGGAGCCAGGGGAGACCCAGACCCTGCATGGCAACATAGCACAGGCAGGCACAGCCTGGGGAGCTCCCATCCCAAGCAAAACCCCTTTCAAATACAAACACATCTCTTCCACCCAAATACATATTTCTGGCCTCAAACCAGACCATTGCCCCCCCCACCTCACCTGCCTGCTCCCGTTGCTGTTTTCTCAGTTGCTACACAAACAGGTTTATTTCTGGCTCCTGCCACATGCCAGGTCCCAGCACTGCTGCAATGGCATCTCCTGTTACTGGGGCGAGCGGGGCGGATGCGGTGGCTTCAGAGCAAAGCTCTTGCAGCACAGCACCGGCAGTTGCCCGGGACCTGACCCCAGGCATTTTTAGCCTGTTGCTTGGGGCCCCAAGTGGTTTTCCACCCAGATAAAGCCCTGTCAGCACCACCGGTACCCGTGCGGGAGGGTGATGGGGGTTGAGGGATGCTCTGGTGGGGTGGGAGGGGCAAGGTGTTGCTAAGCTCTGGTGTTGTCCCCCCCCAGAGGGGGATATGGGGGTGCCTGTGCCCTTGCTGCAGCTCTTTGCTCCAGTGTTGATCCTCAGCCCAACCAGCTCATGTCTTGCACTGAAGCATCACTCACTTTCTTACGAGCCACTACTCATGGGGTGAGTTTTCACTGCATCCCAGAATGGTTTGGGTTGAAGGGACCTCAAAGCTCCTCCAGCTCCAGCCCCTGCCATGGGCAGGGACACCTTCCATAGAGCAGGGTGCTCCGAGCTCCTGTGTCCAACCTGGCCTTGAGCACTGCAGGGATGGGGCAGCCACAGCTTCTCTGGGCACCCTGTGCCAGCGCCCCAGCACCCTCAGAATGAAGGATTTATTACCTAATATCCAATCTAGATCTTTACCTTCTCATGGGCTGCCCCATTGCCCTCTCCTTGCAGGCAGCACTCCCTTCTTGGTGAGTTCAGTGAGGCCCAGCTGCTGATTATTGGCAATTAATGCTGTTAATTTTTATTGATCAATGCTGTTAATTGTTATCAGCAGCTTTTCTCTTAGGGAGTGGCTGTGTTGCTTTGAAAGGGTGAGGGTTATGTCTTTGTTCTGCGTTTTATCCCTGTGTGCTCTTCAGTGCTTCCCTTTGGGCTCTGCATGCAGGTAAGTTGAGCTCCCACCAAGGAGCTCTCTGCAGGTGGAAGTCAAGCAGTGGGGTTTACAAAGCTGCTCTGTCGGGGATGTGTAACTGCCCAGGTTTGCATGGGAACCTGCAGTGAGCACTCACTGCCATGTAGGGGAGGTGGGTTTGGGTTATAGCATTGCCTTGGTGTGCTGAACAAAGCTGCACTATAAAATACCCAGGGCGAATTCTGCCCTGAGGACTTTGTGCTTATGTTGGAGCAGCCCCTGAGCTGAAAGGCAGCCATGGGAGCCAAAGAAGTCATCCCAATGTGGCAATTGTGTTAGCAAGGGTTGGGATGAACTGGGAGCATCCGGTGGTCCCCACTGGCATGCAGTGCGATCTCACACTGGCACAGAGGTACCGGTGAGCGTCGTCTCCTCCAGCTCACACAGGTCCTTCAGGGCAGCCCAGGGATGATGGCAAGCAGTGTGGGGGCTGCCTATGTCCCTTTGGATTAGGGCCAGCCCAGGAGCTGCTTATGCTAATGGAGCTGATGCCATAATCTTGTCACACAAATGCCTCCTCTCTGCGGACAGGGATTTGGGTTATAAGTGGTGCCAGCAGGGTTCTGAGGTGGCACAGAGAGGAGGCACATCTGGGGCTCATGAAGGTGCTGACAGGTTGGGTTCAGCCTGGGTTGGGGTGAAGACCGCTTCCCTATGCCCTGCTTTGGGGTCTCAGCATGTGGGGTGAGCTGCCCTCCGGGGGCAATGTGCCTTGGGATGCTGCTTTAAAAGCAGTCCCTTTGACCCAGCCTGGTGCCTGTAACCCTGTGCTGCTGTTCCTTTGTACCATGGCCTTTTCCACTTTGTGCTCTGGTTTACACCCTACCCGTAGCTCCAAGGTGATCCTGTGTAATCCTACAGTATGTCCTCGCGTGGCTCATCTGGGCTGATGGGCCCAGGCTGGGGACACTGTCTGTCCATCTCAGGCTCTCATTTAGCTTATTTCCTGTGTCAGGCCTCTGCCAAATCTTTCCAGGCCACAGATACCGCTGGCTGAGCCCCTGCGAGGTCTCTGTGCCATGCAGGAGCCTGAGGCTCCCTTCTGACCTGCTCCAACACCAGCTCTTGCTGACAAGGAGCTGAGTCTGTTCAAGTTCAGCTGAGTTATTTGCACTCAGGAGCCTCTGGGCTCTCTGTCTCTGCTCCGGAGCTGCCCATTAAATCACACAGAGTGACAAGTGATGGGGAGGCATGAGATGGGATCTGTCACTGAGGTGGTGAAGCAGACAGCTCCATCCTGCAAACCGGGAGACGTTGGGTTGGAGACATGATGTGAGCGCTGGACGTGAGATGCTGATTGCTTCTTGTTCTGAGGCCATGGGGTCTCAGAAGTGCCTTAGGCAAGCACTAATATTTGCTTGCAAGCTCAGGTTTGTGTTGGATCTGTGGTTTTTTGCTTGTCAATTGGACTCCATCCCTTCCAAAGCAAATTCTTCCAGAAGATCTGTATTTGTGTGTTTGAGTAGTGGGTTTGGTGACTGTGAGTTAAGGAAGTAATGTAACGGCATCGTCTTGTGGGTGATGAATCAGGGTACAGCTTCCAGGTGGAAAAATCAGAGTCACAGCATGGTTTGTGTCGGAAGGGACCATAAAGCTCCTCCAGCTCCATCCCCTGCCACGGGCAGGGACCCCTTCCAATGGAGCAGTTGCTCCAAGCCCCTGAGTCCAACCTGGCCTTGAACACTGCAGGGATGGGGCAGCCACAGCTTCTCTGGGCACCCTGTGCCAGCGCCTCAGCACCCTCACAGGGAAGAGCTTCTGCCCCAGAGCTCATCTCAGCCTCAGATGTGTGTAGGGACCGTCTGGAAAAGAGAGAGAAAAATCCTTGCACCTGTTGATCAGACGGATATAATCCTGAGCAGTGTTTCCTGCAATCACGGGCTCTGTGTGTCAGCTACGCTATGTCCAGCAGGAAGGGCTTATGGAGCCATCCTGCTCCAGTATGTGAGCAACGCCGGAGCCAGCTGGGTGCTAATCTGCCGAGGGGACACCTCTCCCCACCATGTGCCAAGGGGCATTTCTCCTTCTGCCACAGAAGGGTGGTGCCAGTGGGGAATATCCCTGGCCAGGTCCTGGTATCGCCAGCCAGGGACACCCCTGCCCTGGTGGGGTTAGGAGATGGGCTCTGCACCTAAATGCTGTGCTCTGACTTGTCTCGAGATGAGCAACTGAAGGGAGACAATTCCTGGTTGCTTTTGGGGTAATAAATCCAGGTTATAAAAGCTCCTTTCATCCTAAAGGATCCCACGGTGCTTCAGAAATAGATTCACAAACCATGTCTGAAGATCACTTCCAAGGGCTGAGTTGCTGTGGGAGCAGAGCTGGAGCTCCTGAAGCAATGCAGCTGAGGACAGAGACACTCTAGAGAGCTGGGGTGGCAGCTCCCCACATCCCACCATGTCCTCATGGAGCTCTTCTCCCTCCCAACATGCTGCCTTTGCATGGAAAAAACCTCACAGCACCAACTCCCAGCCCCACTTCCCGTCCTTATTCCAATCCTCCCGTTGCTTTGAGAATCGGATTAATATCTATAATGGGAATTACAAATATCTTTCCAATTCTATTACCCTCTATCCTAAAAGCATGCAGGATTATTCAAAGGTATTATCACTTTCTAAGTGGGATAGCTTTTCACCAGCATCATGCTGGTGGTCCCTGTATGGTGCTTCTTTCTCTGCTGTGTAAAGCTGCGTGATGTGTGGATGACAGGGCTGTTCCCCATGCTTTCATCCCTGTGAAAGATCAACAGCGAAAAGGGTATCTTGGTGCCTGTGGGCCTGATTTTTATCTGCTCATGGAGAACCTGGCAATAGGACCCCAGATGGGACGACGGGCCTGTTTCCAGCCCGTCTGAAGGGCTCTGCTGCGGGAAGCTGTGCTGGGTGCTGCTCACCTCGGTGCTTCCACGTCGAGCCCAGACGGTCTGCAAAGCGTTCGGCTGATCCTGCGCAATAAATCACAGCGCCGGCCTCCCTCCTAGCGCAGGGAGCTGCCGGGGGGGGGAATGCTGACAGAGCCAGGAGACCGCTCCGATCCATCCCCATCCGCAGTCGCTGCGGGGCTGCGCGGGGGCCGTTCGCCACCTCGCGGCTGCTCGGCCACGGTGGCACCGGGAACGGGCGCGATCGCAACGCGCTGAACGCCCGGAACACCCTCAATATCCTACGGCACCGCCGAGGGCACCCCCGGGAGGCGGCCGCCCCTTGGGGAGTCGGGGGGAGGTTACTATGGGAAGCGCGGCTCCCACCCGTGCCTCTGCCGGAGCGGGGTTTGCCTTGGAAATAGGGCTACAGAGCAAAGAGGCCTGAAAGAGCAGCGAAATGGCTCAATTAGGGAAGGTTGGATGGGGCTTGGAGCACCTTGCTCCGGTGGAAGCCGTCCCTGCCCGTGGCAGGGGCTGGAGCTGAAGGAGCTTTAAGGTCCCTTCCAACACAAATTAGGCTGGGGTTCATTTTCCTTTGCCCAGATTCCTTTGTGAAGACAAACTTGGGCTTAGAAGCTCAGTTTGCCAAACGTGCCAAGACAAGCCGGAGTGAGGGGAGGCAGATGCTGGGAAAACCCCATGGAGTACACCAGCGGCTCTAAAGCATCTTTGATCTGTGATCCATTGTTACAGGTTACATTGGATTTGACCCCTAAAAGTCTCTCATTATTGGGATGAAGGATGCAAGGTCAGATTCCAGGAGACGTTGCAACTCCCAGAATGAAGCTACTTTCCCAGTAGGAAAAGTTCTGGCTGCGAGCATCCCACCACAGCGTGCTGGGAGCAGGTGAAGGCCTCCTCTGTGCTGTGGGTTTCACAGGGAAATTCGGGATTCACAGTGAGAGGCACCACCAATTTGACAAGAGCTTTATTTATAAAGCAGCCAGTGCCTGGTGTGGGTTTACTCACTCTCCCATCTGGTGACTATCGCTGCCACCTCCCTCGGTCTCTCAGTGCTAATGATGTACTCTGATTAGCTGGATTCACTGCTTCGCTCAGCTCTCCATCAGTCATGGGTTAGAACTGCCTTTTATTGTGCTTTTATTGACTTGAGTAGAAATCTGAGAGGATTGTATTGATCACAGAAGCTGCTGGGATGGCAGATGTGGACCAGATGCTTCCTGCTCTGGTGCAAGCGGCTCTGCCCAGGTGTAGGGCTGGGCAGAGGATATGGTTTGCTCTTCCCTGTTGCCGATCTTCCCTGTCCTGTTCCTTTCAGGCTCTGGATTCAGTGTGTACTTAAGCCCAGACCCCCCCCCCCCCCCCCATGTGCTGGGCTGCACCCCCAGGGCG
>JANRGW010021162.1:0-11656 GCA_024733675.1 Psilopsiagon aymara
CCTCCTGGCTCCATCCTCCTCTCAGGCAGTTGTAGGCAGCGATCAGGTCCCCCCTGAGCCTTCTCTTCTCCATCTGACCCCCCAGGTCCCTCAGCCCTTCCCCATCACACTGTGCTCCAGGCTCTGCACAGCTCCGGTGCCCTTCTCTGGCCCCGCTCCAGCACCTCAGTGTCTCCCAAGTAATGAAGATGACAAAGAGCTTGAAACAAAGAGCAGGGTAACAACACCCCAGAGCAGCTGCAAGCAGGAGTGGAGGCACCACCACTGTGTTTTACCTGACTGCCTGCCCAGACACAGCTAACCTCAGCGCCAGGCAAGCCACTGCCCTGCTCCACTGGGTCAGTTTGAAGCTTGTGCTGAAGCATCTCCACGGCCAGCTCCAAAGGTCTGTCTCGCACTGCTGCAAAAGGATAAAGCAGAATGGAGAGGGCAACAGGCCCAGGGTGCAGCACCTTTGGGGTGGCTTTGCTCTGGCATATCTGAGAAACCAGAGCACTGACCAAAATGGCTCTTGTATCAATGCCAGGGCCCAGCTCTATCTACTTCCAACCTTTTACAGAGTCAACAGACCAAGACAAAACCAGGCCAGAGAGCTTCCAGCACAGCTCAACCAGCAGTCAAGGTGAATTTGGACTTCCCAAAGTCAAAACTTTACTGGAGTCTTCCTACTTGGCACCATCCTTGTGGCCTCTTCAAGGTCTCTGGCAGACAAATACATCATGCTGAGCAAATACTGTGCCCCGTGTCCTTGGCAGCCTGATTTGAAAGTGCTGGACAAAGCAGTCTGTTTAAAACTGCATCTCAGGCACCGTTCATGTGACTCTGCACAAATGGTCAGCAGCAACACCAGAGAGCAATCTGAGACCTCAGAGGGATGAGCTCACAGCAGCAAACACCAACTCACACCCAGCAGGCTCTGTGTCAGCACCACCTTCACCAAGCAGCATCCAGGGGGCTGGCTCCCACGGCAGCAGCACGACGAGCTCTTGCTGGTGGTGTGAGCAGGTTCAGGTGCACGCTCACAGACACACATGTCCAGTGCCAGCTCAGGAAGGTGGTGAAACGCTGCTGTGCTGAGTGCTGCCGTGGGGTTCGGGTGGTGGTTTGGTTTAACTCAGTGACTCAGGTGGTGAAAATGCCCTCTAAAACATCCAAGCATTCAGCTACTGCTTGGTGCTTTTGAGCACGCTGTTCCCAATCTTGTCCCTGGCAAGTGTCGCACTAAAGCAGGCATCCAGTTGATCAGCTTTCTGATCACATGGGATTTGCTCTGCTGCTGAATCTGATACAACGCTTCCTGCTTTGAAGACTCTCCTGTGCAGCCAGGAGGAGGCCCCACCCTGCTCATTTGGAGGGGAAAAGCCTTCTCAGAGCCTGTTCCCACCAGCAGCATCTTTGGGAACCAAAGGCAGTCGGAAGAGCAGCCTCGTTTGTCCTGAAAGTGGTGTGGAGCCAGTTGGGCAGCAGGAGTCAGACCGAGAGCTGGTTTACCCTCAGCCGAGTGTGGGAAGGCAAAAAGGGAGCAGTCGCTGCAGAACAAAGGTTTTACTTCTCTCCTTTGCCCATGTCTCCCTTGTGGCACAATGCAGAAACCAGGGAGCTTTCTCATCAGATAAGTTGCCTCTGCAATGAGAGCATGAACCAGGTTCAGTCTCAGATGCAATTTAAGAGGCAGGAGTGAAACTGCAGGAGTGAACTGCACCTGCAAGACGGGAAGATGGGAACTTTCCAAAGAGGAAATCCCAAAGATGTTTTGAATAGCCACAGCCAAAGAGTGTCCACTTGGAATTCCCCCCAGAGGAAAATGCCCAACAGGAAGGGTTTGCTTCTGAACAGGGCGAGGAAACAACTGCTACCATTCTGTGGGAATTCAGGATTTCTGATGTGCACGTACTTTGGAACCCCGAAAAAGAGGTGCAAAGGTCCCAGCAGATAAGAGCTTAAACAGCTGCTGTCGGGACACCCTAGGAAAGCACAGGCCGGTGCACAAGCTGTTACACCTTCGGGCTATTAGTGTCCTCCCAGGATCCAGCCAGGCCTCCTGTGGCACAGCACAAGGAACCTCACCCAGCAACTGCACCTCCAGCACGCACTGCCCCAGGAAAGATACTGAGCCCCGGCTTTAACTGGAGGAGGACTCCTCAAGCTCTTGGTTAAAAACATGCAGTTATTTATGTCAGCACCAAGGAGCTGCTGCAAGACCTCTGCCATACCTTAAAATACACATCATGGAAGACCCAAACAGCTGATAAATGTCACCCCCCCCTCCCAGATACACCAACCAGCAGAGCCAAGCCACCCTCTCCCCGGTGTAACAGGGCTCTCCAGCCTCAAAACCTGCTCTAACTGATAAGCAAAACCAGCCACAGGCAGCAAAGGCTTCTCTGAACTACCTGCTCAGCAAACACCCATCTCCCAACCGGCTTCCCTCCCGACCTGAAGAGAAGCAAATCTCTCCTGCTGTTCGGATAGAACAGCACTGCTGTGACAAACAAGTGATAGGACTGTGACATTAGCACAGCTCTCTGCTGGGATGACTGCAGTAAAATGGGTCTCGCTCCCAGGCACAGAGGAAAGTATTCAGGTCTGGGCAGGATTCATATTCCCCAGTTTTAGCTCAGCAGTACAATGCATCTAGTCCAAGGGAGTCAGCTGGCCTCTTGGAAGAACTCCAGCATCCTCACCACAATGTGAAACAGATACCCAAAATAGGATCCATTGGAAACGAGCCACTCACAACTTCTGGGATGCATGTGAATTAACTGGTTAAACATCCTTTCCTCCACCTGATGCTCTGAACCTCACAGCTCCCTAGTAACCAGAGGAAAGGAGCTGCGAGCAAGAAGATGCCACAGCAGCATCAGACATCCCTCCAGAAGACGCTGCGTGACAACTGCCCAGGGCTGGAGCCCCATGAGCAAACAGGAAGGACACATGGAGCAGTGTGACCTCAATTCGCTGCTGGAACTCACAATGGGCTGTAGCTGGGCACCTGGAAGCATGAACTGCATCTGCTGAGCGAACATGGCTGCGGCTGTCTTCTGCTGGATCAGGTTGTTGCGGCCGTTTATCTCGAGCTGTGTTTTCAAGTGGGGGGGAGGATGGAGATATTTGCAGTTCTCTCGGGTACACCGGCCCTGGAAAACACAAGGAAACAGCGTTTCAGTGCACGTGACACATGGGGCAGGCACACAAGTTTAGTTATGGGCTGTCGGAGTTACTGCACCAACACACGCATCTGAGCTGAGGCAGTTTGGTGGCTGCTGCTCCTCTTCCGTGATTCTTCTATAGGCTTCAGAGCAACATGACTTCTCCTGAAGTAACGCTAACCCAGCGCTACCAAGCTAAACCCAGAAGTCGAGCTTCCTGGTGTTCTTGTTGTAAAATCCCCAGCCTAACACAAATACCAATGTTTTCAGAAACCAGTGGCGACCGTTCCAGAAACAACACCCAAAATTCCATTTCTTGTGTGGGTTGTTTCCCTCCCTCCCAGCACCAGACCTGACATCAGACAGTGAGGAAGGAGCTGCCTCCAGGACGGCCCCAGCTGCATCACCAGACACATCCTCACATCTGTGTGAAGTGAGGGTGAAATGGCACCATGCCGCTGGCGCGTGCTCAGACTTTACTACAAGGTACAAAGCCTGCATTAATCCGGGAGGAGGCCCAGCAGCACTGGGCAGGTTTGGGTCATTCTCCTCATGGCAGCTTTTCCAGGTCCCTCCAGAGCCCTTCCCATCCCCTGGGACTCACCAGGACCCAGCATCCCACTGCTGCAGTGCAGCGGGTTGGCCATAGCCATGCAGCGGCTCTGTTCTCAGCTCCAGCCTTCAGCCTTAGAAATCCCTCCTGGTTGACCCTGGCACAAATGCTTTGGGTTGAGAAAACTCTAATTTCTACCAAACTTGTAGTAAATGTGTGTGGATGTTTCCGCACTGCAGGAAAGGAGCAGATAAAAAACCAAGCCACTGGTTTTTACAGGCCCTTCTTCAGCTGGAAAAGGACTGTTATTCCAACTGAGATTCTGCATGTCACCGACACCAGCCACCCCAGCTTGCTGTGAAGCTCTGCTCTGCATTTTAACCAAGGCACAGTTTGTTTCATTCCAATGGGGGGTTCTGCAAACACGATGTTTTTATTACCAACAAGAAGTGCCCATAAAGCACGACCTTGGTGCTGCAGAGCTGTGAGCAGAAACCACTGCTGCTGGTGCTGGGGTGCTGCTGGTTTCAGTGAGGAGCTGTGTCTGGAGAACGGAGCCCCCCTGTGCAGATGCTGCTGCAGAGCATGTGAAGTGCAGCACAGCTGTCGTCAGCCTTCCAGGGCTCCAGGAAAGCTGAATCACTCAGATGCAATCCCACACCTTCAGCCCAGCTCCTCATCATCATTCTTATCCTGAGCATCATCAACCAGTTTCACCAGGACACGTTAGGAGCCACAGCTGAGCTGGGTTGCTCACCAACACCACAGAAGGTTCTTCATCTCTCAGACAAGGAGTTTTAGGAACTGATGATGTGAACACAGAGTGGCCCAGTTCAGACATCCAGGTACACAACAGCTTCCCAGAGGTCTCACTGTAAAAAGATGGGCACCTCTGGTATCCCCTGAACTCCAGAACTGGTGGGAGATCCCTGCTTCTACACTTCCATCACAACACCCACAGTTCTCAGTACTCCTCAGCAACACGTATGCTCCTCAAGACCAGTTTCAGTGCTGTGCAAGCAGCCGGAAGGACAAAGAACTGTCATTATTCACTTCTCAGTACCAGCTGCAACACAGCAGGGAAACAACAGGGAACGGGCAGCAAATCTGCTGTGCGAACACTGAGCTGGGGACAAATGAGGACAGCTCCGCTTTATACCTGGGTGGCCTAGGATGCAATATGGGAACATACAGCAGGAATCAGGCCCCTAAACCTCAGATTGAGCATCTTCATGCTAAAAGGCACCGTTTGGCTGCAGTGACTTGCTGTGGCTCCAGCACAGGGTACACGACAGTCCCAGTCCCTGCAGAGATCAGAGAGTGTGGCACTCAAAAGCATCATCCCAGCACCTAAGTGGTCTCTGCATGTGTTGGGAAGGGGCACAGTGCTCGGAGCGTGACCTGTGCCAGCACACGGTGTGCTGAGCCTGCTGGGACCAGTGCAGCATCCTGCTGTAACTAGAGGAGTTGGGTGCTGCTGGATTAGCCGGAACAGACTCCAGGGAGGACACATTCCCACCCTGTCCTGCCTGGCACATGAACCTGCAGGCAGGGAATCACCACCCAGCAACAGCCTCTGCTGCTGGCCCTGGTAACACACTAAATATAGCTGCATTCCTAGCTGCTAGCAAAATGGAAGGAGTCTGAAGGACCATATTCGTCAGCTGCTTTGCCAACTACAGCCAGGAGGGAAAAGCATATGGACAGCGCTTCCCAAGGCTTGAAACATGGCTATTAAAAATAAATCATTAAAACATTCTATAAGAGTCTCTCCCCACCCCGTCTTCCCACACACTCCCCACCCTTACAGTAGGCTGCTGGCATGTGATTGACTCTGTGGTGCCAACTCCAGTCATGCTGTGATGGCGCATACTGTAAGTGGCTGGCATCTGACATCAGCTAAGGTGCCACAAAGCCAGCTGCTTCAAGTGCAGAACTCATGGCACACGCTTCAATGCAGTGGAAAGGCCTGCATTACACTGGGCTGCGTGGAGTCTGCTGGGCTGCACTGTGTCATCGGCCCCCCAACCTGGAGGGATGCGGCTCAGAGCAGGCTGGGTGCTGTGCCAGGCTGGGTGCTGCGCCAGGCTGGGTGCTGCGCCAGGCTGGGGGAGCCTGCCCTCCTCATGCCGCACAAGTTCTCCTCTTGCTGCCCGCTGAACAAGGCTCCCAGCACACACCAAAGTGCACCAGCACCGCAGTTCCTTATGGTCTCTTTAATCCCAGACACCCGGAAGAGGTTCCAGAGCAGACGCACTTCTGGTTCCCAGGACTGCTCTGTGTGTCCTGTCAATCACCAGCAGCTCTCATGTGCAAAGCTTTAAGCTAATGCTGCTTTTCACACGCTGCAGTAGGCTTGTGCCCCAACTGTGCTGTCTTCTCCACAGACACTGATGACACGTGCAATGACTGACAGCAAGAAGAATTAGAAGAGACCAGGCAGGAAAGGATTTCCATGTTGTGCACAAAGCCAGGCACCAGAACACAGCTTGCCAGCACAACATCTCCCTGCATGAAGCAGCAGATTTCCACCCCCCAGAGGAGCTCATGGGGAGCCACATTCAGAGATGTGCTGGCTCTGCTTGCTCAGCGCCTGGCGCGCTCCAATGCCCATCCCCGCTCACACAGAGGCTCTTCTTTGAACTCCCCACCTCTGGGTCCAATGAGCCACCCCCCTGAGGCTGCGCAGGCAGATGGGAGCTGCTGGAACCACCCCGGGTGTCACTGTGGCCAAGCTCAGCTCCCTGCAGCCACCCGAGAGCTGTTCTCAGCAGTGCTCTGAGCTGCAGCAGCACAACAGCTCTGAGCCAGCGCTGTGCAGGGCTCCAGGGACATGTCTCTTGTCAGGGTAGAGAGGCCAAGAGCCTGACCTGCTTTTATACACAGCTTCAGCGGAAAAACCAGAGTACCCATTGCCCGCTTCCAGTGCTCCGAAGACTTGTCACTGGAACAGCAACTGGACTGATGGCTTCAATGAAGGTTGGGTCAAACCCTTTCTGAGCAGGCCTAGACTTGATTTTGACTTGAAATGAGGGAACCCTGATGTTACAGAATGGTTTGGGTTTGAAGGCGCCTTCAAATCTCATCCAGTCCAATCCCCTGCAATGAGCAGGAACATCTTCAACTAGACCAGGCTGCCACATCCAGCCTGGCCTGGAATGTCTCCAGGTTATGCATGATTTCAAACAAAAGCAGGTGACCTTTGGCAGCTACAACAAGAATCCAGAGTCCTTTTGAACCAAGAGCTCAAAGCAAAGCTGAGCAGCACGCGAAGTGGAAGGCCCCAGAGCAAACCACCTGCACAGTCCCAGTCTGCCCAGTTGTCTTCCTGCAGCAGTGGGGCAGAACCCTGGGAAGTTAACCAGCAGGAAACAGTGACTGTAGGTGTACGGGCTTTAAAACCAAGTTGTATTCCTCTGCAACCTAAAAACCTGGCAGGTCAATACAGGCACTTCGGTCCAGGTAGGTCTAACTCAATGTCTAGTGAGCTGGATGCAAAAGGAATGGGAAGCAGAGACCAAAATCCCTGACTCTAGGACACCAGAGCTGCTCTCCAGCCCCCCTGCCTCACCAGGTGACTGCTCTGCTGGGCTGTTGGTGCTCTGCAGGGAGCTGGGAGGAAGAGAAACGTCAGCATTATTTCTGCTGTGTTCAAGTGCAGAAAGAAGCTGCCCACAGTGAGCAGAGGGACTGCTGAGCCAACACTGTCCTGCTGAGTCAACACTCGCCTGCAACACCTCTGTCAGCCCAGCCAGCCTCTCCACAGACACAGACAGGGCTGGAGGGCCCGTCCCCTGTGTACTGCTGGCTCCGGCTGTGCTGATGCCCTCTCCTCCATCACAGGACTGGAAAGCACCAAGCACTGTGGCACATGGCCACACGGACAGGGCTATGGTCATCTACCTATGCACGGCCGCACAGGTCACCAGCAGCAGCACAAGCCGGGGACAGGCACAGCTTCACCAGCATATTAAAAGAGCATCCTAAGCACGTAACATTGCTTGCCTCACACCAAGAGACAGTTGCGAGCTGCAAGTGCTGGGAACAAACAGCTGCCCAGTGTGCACAAATCCTACTGCAGATGCAGGTCCTTTCAAACTGTGTATAAACCTGCAAAGCCTTTGGAACAGGGGGTTCTCCAGATCAGATGCACTCTGCTGGGACTCAGAGAAGCTTATCTAGGACTCTCTTACAGTCTGCAGCCTCAAATCCTCTGTCAAGCTGGGCTCTGTTACACAGCTCAAGCCAGAGCAGCAGAAAAAAACAAAGCAGAGACAGCAGCATTTCCTACGGCCTCGTCCCCCTTTGTGGCATCCTCCTTCCATCAGGATTCCCCTTCCAAGCTCTTTGTTAGACGGTAAGGGGCTTACAAGACTCGGAGCAGTTATGTTGCTGGGGAAAAGCCCTGTAGCTCCTTCATTATGCTTTTACATCTTGACAGCCCTCTGAAGCTCTGTTCTCCTGCCAACCTCTCTTCATTCAGGCCAGTGGTATGCTCTGCTATGCTCAATGGAAAACAGGGATTGATTTTCACATTCTGGTTAGTAGAACGTATTTTGCTTGCTCCAAGAAATGGCTAATCTTTACTAAGTCCAAGAAATACATATTAATAGAGTATGGCACTATCAAAGTATGTTTTTCATGAGCTACAGAGCCACAGAGCAGAGAACTGTGTTTACGTAAGAGATTCCTGATTGCAGAGAGCAGCAATCCCATTCCACAAGAGTGGAATAATGACTTCATCAAGCTTTTTGCTTTTGTACCCACTGATCCATTCTGATCAGGCTGCGTTCTGTGAACCACATCAGTATGTTACCACCATGGGTTTTGACATAAGGTGAAACCAGCATAGAAATAGTCTCAATTTAGAGCTCTGAACTGATCATTTTCAATGTCTTCCAAGTATTATTCCACTGCTCTCCCAGGCTCAGGAACGTTAAGAGCACAATAAAATAGGTTTCTTTAATACAGTAACAAATAGAGGCTCTCTCCAAGTGAAATCAGCTTTAGAGACACCCTGGGCACGGCCGTGTTCAAGCAGCTGATCCATAACAACTCTGAAGGAGGGCACCTAGTGCCGGGTAAGGCGCTCACTGCAGAGCATGCCCAGCCCTGGGATCATGCCTGCCGCAGAGCAGGACACCGGGCAGGAGACATCCTGCAGCATTCATCCTCCTGTGGGTGAATGCTTCAGTGTGGGACTATCTGTGAGTAAAGGAACAGATTCCACCTGGAATACAGAGGGAAAAACTCAATGCCATGCCAGTGTGTGTGCCAACCACAAACCCCTCATGCCAGGCACTGAGCAACACTGCACAAGCACTGCATTAGAAACACCCAAAACCCCACAGAAAACTAACAACAGCACTTGGCATGTCTTCCATCTTCCATCTCCCCTCAGTCCTGCCTCTCCCGCTGCTGTTATACCAACCCAGCTCCCACAGACACCAAGCGGAGTTTCTCCTGTGCCTTAAACTCCTTTTTCACTGCAAATCCCCTAATCCAATTCTACAACTTTCCCCGGCTGACTGACGCTGCCAAGGTCAGCCGGAAAGTTGCTGCTTCTGCCCCTCCTCTGCCTGCAGTGTGTGCTGAACACGACAACAGCAGCAGGCAAACCACACGTACACAGGCCCCACAGAGTACATTAAAGCCCAGGAGAATGAATGTTAAAGAACCATGTTCGTGACTACAAACACTGGGCGTGTGACACCTCCACAGCCTCATCCCTGGGGTTCACACAAGGCAGAAGCAAACAGGGAAGTGCAGGGATGGAGAACCAAGGTCCAACACAAACCTCCCCTCCGGCCCTGGGCAGGGCAAAACAGGCTTTGAAACCATCAACCCACTGAAAACAAAATGAAAGTGCAACTAAAAAGCTATTTTAGACCTTGGCAGAATGCAACAATGGTGAGGATTAGCCCCAGTTCTGTTTGCGGCGTTGCTCTGCTCAGAAGGCAGCAGCTTCCCGGGCTTCAAAAAACAATGAAAAACACCCCTTAAAATAATAACTCTTAATTCCATCTGGGCTGACAATTCCCAGAGAATCCTCAGTCTGCAAAAAATAACTGCGCAGGATATGAGCTTCAGCCTCAGCTCTGAGGGGCTGCTGGGGGCAACCAGCAGTGCCCTAAGCAGGGAGGGACGGTGCTGGGCTGTGCTGAGCACCCCATGGCCTCCCACCCTCACCCTGGCAACACCAAGGTGTGTCAGAACAGGACATGATGGTTCCACTGTGCATTACCTTAAGCCACCAGAGGAGGTGAGTGCAGGGGAGGAGGCAGATGCAGTGGTACAGGAGGGTGATGCCCTCAGCTGCCACAAGATTTGCCCCCAGATGTTTGTCAAAGCTCACAGGCTGATGCTCGAGGGGTGCAGCCCAGCACATGGGGGGGTCCTCAGCTCCTACTTCTCTCCATCCCATTGCTTGATGCTCTTTACTACATCCCATTCATCTCTTCCTATTGCACACCAAAGCCCACCCCTCCAACCACCTTCTTCCATAGCGGTGCCTCTCAGGCTCACCAAAGACCAAGCTCTGTCCCTGTGCTCCCGTTCCAGGTACACAACGTCGGGCAGGTTTGTGCAAAGCACCTCATCTCCCCTTCACTCCAGCTCTGTGGAGATGCTACCAGGAACAGGGCTGACTGTGTGCCACCAACTCCACGTGCTCACGCTCATCTCCAATCTTTCTGGTCCATGCCAGGCCTCAGATTTCACATCCCTGGTAATAATGAACTTGGTGCTGGTCGAAGGATTAAAGGAGTAGATAAAAAAAGCACCTTCAAGAGAGCTCTAAGCAAGGACCACACATCTCGCATGGGCTCCAGCTCCCCAAGAGGGCATGCAGGCCAAGCAAGTTGAATCCCAGCCCTCCATCTCAGAGGCTTGAAGAGAGAGGAAGAAAGGAAAATCCCACCAAAGCAAAGCAAGCCTGCCTTGCCCTAGGCAAACATTCCACCTCAGGCAGCTCCTGCACTGATCAGCTGCTGCGGGTGCTTGGTACAACCTCTGCACATCGAAGGCATAGGCACAGAGGGGATTTTCCTTTGAAACCAACACCTTCAGAAGTGCTCTTCAAGCAGAGCCTGGCACTACAAAGCAGACCTGTGCTGGTCTTTGCTACCATCTCAAGTGAGAGGGAGGTGAAAGCAGTGCACGTGTGGAGCTGCTGAGCCCGTGAGCAGCACAGCAAGCTGCAGCAGCCACGGGACAGGAGTGGTGCCAGAGCTGAGGCTCTGCCACCGCTGTGGGCAAGAGGGGAAGCTGGCAGCAGCACAGCTCTAGGCTCACACTGCTCACTGAGACACCGCAAGTGCTCTGGTCATAGCACCAGGCAGCAGCCAGCTCAAGGGACAGGGTGCCAAATTCTGTGCCAGCCTCAGCCAGAGCAAACCTGCACAAGTTGTAGTTACAACACCCCTCACAGACCCCTGCTCTCCAAGCCTGTACCCAGATCCATGCTTCCCATCTCATTCAGCCAAAGCAGATCCATGCTCTTGTCAATAACTGAGCACAGTAGAGAATAAACCCTTCCCATGCCACAGCATGCAACATGGAACACGTAACACAGCCTGCTCAGGGAGGCTCTGCTCACTGCACTCCACACTGACCTACACACCCAAAATTCAGAGTCACTACTGTGATGTCCTGTGCGTGATGCGTGCAGCTCTGGTGTCCCCAAAGCAAGAAGGAGATGGAGCTGCTGGAGGAAGTCCAGAGGAAGTTCACGAGGAGGATCAGGGGCTGGAGCACCTCCTGTATGAAGACAGGCTGAGAACACTGGGCTGGTCAGCCTGGAGAAGCTGCATGGAGACCTCAGAGCAGCTCCAGTGCCCGAAGGGGCTCCAGGAAACCTGGAGAGGGGCTTTGGACATGGGATGAAGGGACAGGAGAGGGGAATGGCTTTAACTGCCAGAGGGGAGACTGAGATGAGCTCTTGGGCAGAAGCTCT
>JANRGW010021167.1:0-20659 GCA_024733675.1 Psilopsiagon aymara
CTTGGTGTCATCGGCAAACTTGCTGAGGGGGCACTCAATCCCACTGTCCATGTCACCAACAAAGATGTTGAACAAGACTGGTCTCAATACCAATCCCTGAGGGACACCATTCATTACTGGTCTCCAGCTGGACACTGAGCCATTGAGCACAGCTCTTTGCGTGCAGCCATCCAGCCAGTTCTTTATCCACCAAGTGGTCCACCTATCAAATTGATGTCTCTCCAACTGAATGACAAGGATGTGATGTGAGACAGTGTGGAATACTTTGCACAAGTCCAGGTAGATGACATCAACTGCCCTACCCCTGTCCATCTGTTCCATAGCTCCATCATAGAAGGCCACCAGTTTGATCTGGCAGGATTTCCCCTTAGTGAAGCCATGCTGGCTCTCACCAGGCACCTTGTTTTTCACGTGCCTCAGCATACCTTCCAGGAGATTCTGCTCCAAGATTTTGCCAGGCACAGAGGTGAGGCTGACTGCTCTGTAGTTCCCCGGCTCATCCATTTTCCCCTTCTTGAAAATGGGGGTTATATTCCCCTTTTTCCAGTCTTTGGGAACTTCACCTAACTGCAATGATTTTTCAAGTATGATGGACAGTGGCTTAGCAACTTCATTTTCTAGCTCCTTCAGCACCCGCGGATGGATTTCATCAGGTCCCATGGACTTGTGTACCTTCAGGTTCTTAAGATGGTCTTGAACCACATCCTCTCCTCCAGTGGGCCCAGGGTCTTCATTCTCACAGTCCCTCCATCTGCCTTTCAAGACTTTGGTGGTGTGGTCAGAGCATTTGCTGGTGAAGACCAAGGCAAAGAAATCATTAAGAACCTCAGCCTTCTCCAAATCCAGGGTAGACAGTTCTCCTGATAGCTTCCAGAGAGGGCCCATGTTGTCGCTTGCCTTTTATTTGCAATGTACCTATTTAACCCCTTCCTGATATCTTTCACATCCCTAGCCAAGTTTAATTCTAAGTGAGCTTTAGCTTTCCTAACCTGGTCCCTATCTTCCTTGACAACATCCCTGTATTCTTCCCAGGACGCCTGTCCTTCCTTCCACCTTTTATAAGACTCTTTTTTTCATCGAATTTTCCTTAGCAGGTCTTTATCCATCCAAGGAAGTCTCCTGGCCCTCCTGCAGCACTTCCTTCTAGTTGGGACACAACACTCCTGAGCTTATAGCAGGCGATCCTTGAATATCAACCAAGAGTCTTGGGTCCCCCTGCCCTCGAGGGCTATATCCCATGGAACCTTACGGAGCAGGTTCCTGAAGAGGCCAAAGTCTGCTCTCTTGAAGACCAGGGCAGTGAGCTTGCTGCTGCTCTTCTCACTGTCCTGAGGATCTCGAATTCAACCATCTCAGAATGGCTACAACCAAGGCTGCCCTGGAGCGTCACATTTCTAATGAACCCTTCCCTGTTGGTGAGCATGCGGTCAAGCATGGCACCTCTCCTTGTCAGCTCCATTATAGTTTGCAGAAGGAAGTTGTCTTCCACACAATCGAGGAACCTCCAGGATTGCTTGTGCCGGGTCTTACCGTCTCATCCCTCCAACAGATATCAGGGTGGTTGAAGCACCCCATGAGAACAAGGGCATGCAAGCGTGAGGCTGCTCCTATCTGTCTATAGAGCACTTCATCCACAGAGTCTTCTTGATGAGGCAGTCTGTAACAGATCCCCACAGTAATGTCCCCCATCGCTGTTCTCCCTTTAACCCTGAAACACATCTTAAATACAACTTTAACCTGAGCAGATGCAAGAAACTTTGCTTCTCAGATGGTAAACTTTCAAGAATGGTGACAAATAGAATCATATAGTTCCAATCCCTCTGCCATAGGCAGGGCCACCTCACACTAAACCATGTCACCCAAGGTTCTGTGCAGCCTGGCCTTGAACTTTGCCAGGGATGGAGCATTCACAGCTTCCTTGGGCAACCCATTCCAGTGCCTCACCTGATCAGAAGGGCTAAAGTAGCCAATAGTGAAGCCAGACTGATGTTCTCATGTTGCAAACATGCCCCATTTTGTTGACACAGTTGGAGGCCACTCCCTGTGGAGATAGCCCATGGACAGTCCCATAATTTCTCCCTGAAGTCACCTGTTTTAAGAAGAGATACTGTTATTGCAAAAACAGTGTGAATCTCTCATCAGCCTACAGCCTCAAGCAATTTCATGCTTATTAACCTCTGAATATACTTATTAACTTCCAGTGGAGGTCTCAGGCAGTTGCGTGGTCAGTCTGGGGATCACTGCAAGAGGTAATGCTGCTCTAAGTGATTTCAGGTGGAAAATCTTTCCTTTCTGTGAAAAACCTGCAGACTGGATAGTTGAGGAACTGAGGGAAGATAGAGTCTGAATCATCACTAATATTCTATTTGCTATGTAAATGCAATGCTTGTTTCTTGCTAAAATTTAGGCATCTTTCCCATTATTCTTTGAAATTGTAGGGCCGTTTCTGAAAACACAGAGAAAGTACATATGCTTTCCAGGAGCTGTCACACAATGGACAGCAGTGACTTGAACCCACAACCTCTCAATTACCCTGTGTCAGTCAAATGGCTTGGCTGAACAGATGATTTTGTTAGATTTACCTGATGAACACAACATCCGTACAGAAAGTCTTCCAAGAACATTTCACGTGTACGTGCTTTGAGAAGCAATGGAGAAAATGCAATAAATATGGTAACTAGCAGGTGATGAGGAATCCGATGAAAATAAATTCAAGATGCTTATGAAGACTAAATGAATGTCTCAGTACATATATAAATCTTCTGCTCTTTATTAAGTCCTGCAAAGATTTATTAAATTTTGTATGACTTAAGAAATACGAAAGAATTGTTATAATAAGAGAGAAGGGCTTGCATATAATTCATATTTTATTAATGGTCAAATGGGTTGATTATATCTTTTCTGATATGATGGATATTACAGAGTATTATATGAACTAATATTTGTGGAAAATTTATGCAACTCAAAGATATTCAGATGGTTTAATCTTAAAAAAAAAAACCTAAATCATTTCCTAGCCTTAAATATCCTTGGCATCACTGTTTCTACTTTTAAAATATATGATTTTGGCATTATTTTTATCAGAATTGCTTTTTCTTTGGTAGGAAAAAAATAAAATTATGCCAATACACTTTTCTGAACAGCCTGAAGTTTTGATTTCTTCCCATACAGATGTAGATCTGACACATTTATTCCAGGAGTATTAATGTCGGATTGAGACCAGATGTGAGCAATGAGCATCTGGTCATATGTACATGCAACAAGGGCTTCCCTTAAAGCAAGAGAAGATAACACTGACTGCATGGCACCTGAAAGAGACCAAGGCAGTGCTCAGCAGCCAGTGCCATGAAGACCACATCCAAAGAAATCACACAGGAGGAGGCAGAAAGGAGAAACAGCAACATAAATAACTAGCCACAGTTATGGTGGTAAAAATACGTAGACAAATAATGGTTAGTGCTTAAAGCTGGAAACATCTCCTGCAGTCCTATGGTAGAGCAAGATGCCTTGTACTCTCAAAAGACGCCATTCAACCAGACTGCACTAGAGCTGAGCCCCTCCCCACAGCCCACAAAAAGAATGCTTCAAATAAATATAAAAAAATGAAAAATTACTAAGTGAAAATATCCCATCAAGCTGTAAGAGAGCAGCTATCAAGCTGTTTTTCCTGTGTTCTAATTGCGTTACCTGAAAAAATTGGGAAGAGCCAGCTGCTGCCCTCAGACACAAAGTACATGATCACATTGCTTCTGGTCCCTTCAACCTGCCCATGTGTGTAGGCTTAGCAAGGACTTCTGAGAAAACTCAACTGAGCTTGCAGAGAAAGAGCACATCACCTTTCAATTCTGTGTTTGCTGGAGGGTAGGAACTTACAAACAGACATGCCAGGCCATTTGACATATGGTAACATTCTTGTTGGCAAAAGAAACTGACTATGTCAAAGCTTCACTTACACCACAAACAGTTTTGTATTTAAAAAAAAGAAAGAAAAAATATTGCTAGTAACAAGAAAGTTTACTGGAAGACTATAGGGCCTCTGGATAAGGAGGCAGAAATTAATTAAGTGATGGATGGTAAGTAGCTGGAAAGTGAAATGATAGGTCTTCCATTTGCCTTTCCACTTGAAATACAATGCACAATTTCTTTATCCAAGGGCACTTGTCGTGGGAGCTTAGAATGATACCTTGACAGAGACTGAAGTCTTTGAGGAAGCTATAAAAATCTCCAAAACCCAACAGAGGACATTCAAGAACAGTAAACCCTCATGGGTAAAATTTCCGAGGGTTCTGAAAGAAATAAATTGAAAAATAATAAGCATAATAGGAAAAATAGTCACATTTCTTTGCTCTGGTGAGATATGATACACATGAGGACTACAACGTTAACTGCTTTAAGGAGAAGACATATAAAATAAGCTATGTATATTAGCATATTACGGTAATATCACTGAATACATATTGCAGAATTATCTCTGTCCAGCACAGATAACTCTACATACACTTGTTGTTTAAACATTTGAGAAAAAACTGTTTTCCCTGTTAGATCTGAAGGTCATTCGTATTCCTTTCTTCCTCAGAAATACATGAAAAATACAAAATACTGGAGTAGGTCACTGCTTCTCTGCAATATTGATAGACAGCTTTTCCAAATGTGATTTCCAGATTGAGTGTTTTTAAGAATGTGACTTTGGCAACTTGCATATTCGAGCAATAAAATACATCCAGTAATAGCTGTGTATGTGCTAAGAATGTGCTCCTGTAATGTGTATTATGTAAGAACATATTAAAGAAGTAATTTCACCAACTTTTGAACATTGCTTTTGTCATACAAAGAGATTTTGAATGCACAAATGTTGAGAAAAGAAGCCAACAACAGTAAAAAATATTTTAGATGACAGCTTCTCTGTACAGATACAAAATTATGGACCACTCCAGCAGGAACAAACGCATGAGTTAATTTAATCAACACGTGAACTGTTTGCAGAGTTGGATTACTTTCTCTGAATTTACAATGAAAGATGTTTACAAAAGATTGCAAACTCACAGATGGAGACAGGAATGAAACTCCAGTGACTATTTAGACAAGCGGCCTAACCCAGGAAAGAAGGTGGAAAGCTTATCTGAATAGATACTGAGGTTTGTGAGGCTAACCAAATGAAATTCTTGTGAGGGGGTCATTTGACTTATTGCAAAATCAAAAAGAGTTAAAGAATAATGATGATCATGACAGTGATGTCAGGGATTTGATGGACAGTTTTGCGCTGGTAATTTCAAAATAGCTGGAGGTGGTTGGTCTACAACCTTTTCTTCCTCAGGAGGGGAGACAGCAGGGAGGCTCAGCTCCTGTGTTCAACCTGCTTGCTCACACAAGGCACATACTGACACTGTGTTATATTTGTTACACTTATGGTACAGACTGTGCTTGCGCTGTGTTGAATATGTTTATAGAATGGATTTCACAATGAAGTGCTAAAGTAGCAGTACATTGAACTCTATGATGCAGGAGTTCATGTGACACCTATGTTCTTATCAGCAATGCCAACAATTAATGAAATGCAGAGAAGACATAATTCTATTGTGCTGTTAATGTTTATCCCATGTGAGCCCCAGAAGCAGCTTTTACTCCATTGTTCTTCTACGCTTTGGCATAACTGATTTTTATAATTGTCAATATTAATGTTTTCCTGTCCAATCTAGGTTCTACCATCCCCAGTGGCCATTATCAGGGGCTTTGCACGACAGCAAAATGTATTAGTTACGTGGTATATCCTGCCTACCTTCTTGATTAAAATCTGTTGATTTAAAGTCTTTACCCTAACAGAGCTAGAAAATGTGGTTGTTCTCTCCTTTTCCTATTGGGAAGGATGTTTACTAAATGTACTCTCAGAAACAACATCTTTCCATGGCTTGACAGAAAAAACCCACAAGCTTTTTATGAATGTTTCCCTATAAGAATGAATAAAGGATCCCTGGCATGAACTATTTGCCTTATTTCACAATTAGAAATTAACAGAAAGTTCTGGATGGGAACATTGAGGCCAGCTGGGCAGCAGCAAGGAGGAGGGATGCATTTATTCATCAAACAAGCCTGCATACTGATGTTTTTTGCTGATAGGAAAGACTAAACTCTAGCGATCATGATATCTTCAGCAAAGCTGGGAGCAACTTCTGGAAGAGAGGAAAAAGCAGTTTGCAGCTTTCTACTGCATTTGGCCCAGACCCTGAACCCAGCATTAGAACACCTTGTGGATGGGCTGGTTAGCTCTCTCTTTAATGCCAACACTTAGCTTTGGCTCATGGTGGTGCATCATCCACCCACACTGCCATGAACAATTGACACCAGGGTCTTCTGCTGATGAAGCTGAACACATTTGTGACATGGATTATGTTGCAAACAAGTCTCCCCATACACAGTATTTTCCCCAGGTATGATACAGATGTAGGAAGAACTACAAACCCCATGAGCATCACTGAGGCTGCGGTCTGTGGTGCAGCCCCCTGATTAGCTGACCCATTCTGGATGCTGAAGACTTTTTAAGAACTGGTGAAAGAAACAAGTTTAGCCTGCTCTAGGAACAATAAACGTGTATGCATATGACAGCTTTACTAAATCACCAATCAGTGGCCAAAAATCATTATATCCTGTAGACAGACAGAATAGAAATCTGGTCATAATAAAACTCTTCTACTAAGAACCAATTTTAGCCTGAGGCTCCTGGTTGGTTTCTTCTGACTTCATCAAATAACAAAAGAAGAACCCCATCAGTACTCAGCATTTAAAAATGAAATGTGGAAAGGAAAATATTTTTGTTCATGGCCATTTTCAGGTTTATATTTCTCTTCACAAGATTTTGGAAACTGATACTGGTTAAATGTTATTTCTGTAATGAAAATTCATCCTTTAAAATGAAGCTCTGATCAGCAGCTATTTTTCTCCAAGGCAGATGACAGCCTCATGAAGATTCATCTTGGCCTAATAAACAGAAACAGTGCTGGACCACAGTAGAGTTTTCCAACATAATGCTGAGAATTTTATCATTTATTAGCTGTCATGCATTTTTTTCTATTGTTATTACTGCTGATTGTGAAGATTTTTTATGCCTTCTTTATAATCAGCACTCTTTCCTCCTTATTTATTCATTAATGCCATGGCCCATATTTGTGATCTCCAAATTGTTCCCATGGTGACAAATGGGTAATGTCACAAAAACCTGATTGTAACGTAACTGCAATTCAATAGGTGTCTTGAATAATGAATTGTAATTTTTAATCTTCCATATGTGGCAATCCTTTTTTTTTTTTTTTTTCCACATGTGCAGAAAATGATGGTATGTGATGTGGGCTGTAATTCTGGTGCAAAAATATTACTGAGAGGCTATGAGATTCAAAGATTTCCATCTAGATCCGTACCCTGTGTTTCTTGTTTATGTGCCCATGAGCCAAGATTATTTTCTCCTCAGCTGGTGAAGCTTTAGGGAGTAGTTGGTGGGCTTAACACACAAGTGACCTGAGTGGGCATGTGCAGCAACATGATAAATTTAGAGCAACCAATCACTCAGCTTTGGCTACAGCAGCCCTGGAGTGCAGGGATTGTCTTCAATAAAATCTATGGGATTCTGTTTTGATTCAGAACAGAAAATTGGAACACAGAATTTTTCATTTCTTTCTTCCTTGAGGTCCTTTATTGACTCCACTCTCTACCCCTGCTTCACTGGAGATGCTCTACAGCTAAAGTGTCCTATAGCTATCAAGTTCTACCTTTAAGCCTGAGCAGCAGCCAGTGCTATTGCAGTGGGACGAGCCACAACAGCAAGCACCAATGTAGTGCATCACTTCTTTGTACCTGCCCCACTGGCAACCCTTTATTGGATTTCAAAAATCCATAGTGCGCATTCAAAAGGAGCATTGGAAAAATAGTTAGGAGGGAGTGAATAATTTCTGAAGATTTTCTTTTAGGGAAAAAAATTATTGAAGTTCCAACTTAAGAGGTGTATGAAGGACCTGCTTATCTGATCATGTATTTATCTTTCTACCCTGAGATTCAACTATATACTGTAAGCTAAACTAATGCTTTGTACTTTCCTAAAGAAGAATACGTGGTACGGCTTACACAAAGATTGATTTTATCTGTCCAAAATCTCCTGTACTATGTACTCCATGGCATTGTACTACAACTGACTTAATTATTTATTAATACTCATTTATCAATCATGTGCATCTCCAGACACAAACAGAACAAAGCTCTCTCCAGCAGGTAAAAGCTCCACCTCGATGAACCTCCCTGTGTTGCAGTTAAAAATTCTTCTGCATGACTTAAACTACAAAGTGAACTGAACATAATTAAAACCACTGATCTACTAAAAAATTCCTGCGGATTGAAATGGAAAAGTATAATTTTTTTTATGCTTTGTTTCATTTTTCCTTTGTCACATGAAAAGCTATAAAATAAGAGGAGTTTTAGATGGGTGCATAAGCAGGGGAACTGTTTTTTAAAAAAAACAAGCAAATAAAACAAAACAAAAAAAAAAAAAAAAAAAGGAAAAAAACCAAAACCCAACAAAACAACCCAAACCAAAAAAACCTCCTAGAAAGGTGCTTGTGTTCAGGACAGCAGAAAAACAGAAGCTGTAGCACATGAGAATTTTTCAGGTACAGCACTTTTCTGGCACTGTATTTCTCCTGACCCCCAGTTTTCAAAACCCTCTTCTGGTCCCGACTATGCTACATGTCAAAGTGGCCATTATGTACATTCTGTATTTCTCTAAAAAAGCCCACAACAATCAATATATTTCATATATTAACACTTAGGTATTATAAACTGCTTTTGCAAAAGCTTTTTTCCTCCTTTCCCACTTTCAAAGGAGACATTCGCAACTACATAGTGATGAAATGATGGGTTTCCTTCCCATTTAAAGATGCAGGATCTAATCCTTTGCTATGAATGTTATGAGTTTTTCAGGGATTCATCTCAGTTGCATCAAGCTCCAAAAGGGGTGTTACAAACATACCTACATGGCCAAAGGGTGGGATTCTATGGGTGCTTTCTCCAAAGAAATACGACTCACTGGGCACAGAAAAATTAGCCACAAAGGGCCAAAGCAACACCTGCGGGTGGCACTTTTTAAATATTGAGTAGCAAAGGCAAGCTTCATGCATTTCATTTGTGTTAAGAACTGAACTACTAATTCATTTCTACTGAGGAAAGAAGTTGATGAGATACTCTTGGCAATAAAAATTTACCTAGAGTGTTCAACATGGAGAAATCACATGTGGGTGGGGTGCCATTATTTTGTTGGGTTTTTTTTTCCTGCTATGCATTATTGCCAGCTTCCAGCAGCTAATTTGGGGCATTCTCTTTTTATCCTTCATAAATCAGCAGCTATAGATCAGAAGAAGAGAAGGTTGCTGCTAGGCTTTTGTCCCACTGCAGGTGTCCCTAGTCCATCCAGCATCAGGAAGAGAACTGGCTCTAAAACTGCAGAGGCATGTTTTAGGAACAAGACTGTGGATTCACTCAGGTTACTAGCAGAGACCTTTATTGCTTTTGTAAAAGAGCCCTTAATATATGATCTCGTCTTCAGTTCAGCTCATCTTTCCTTGATTACCCAGGTATGTACTGTGTCAGTTCCCAAGGACAAGTCATGCATTTAGTTAATTTGCTTCCCAGCATCTCCCACACTTGAGTAACAGCTCTGCCCTCCCTCCCTTCTCCAGTAATTGTTCCCTCCCTTGAACTTTCTCCATTACATTAATTTCTCTCAGGAAATGCCAGCAAATTTCTTATGCAATTTTATTTCTTTAGTAATTTTTAGTTCATCATTTCACTGTTGTGCCCTGACCTAGCAGAAATACCTCATTAGTCTGCCTTCCTCTCCCTCATCTTGAGACGAGATGGCTGGCACTGTCTTTATAAGTGATGGGCTTTGAATGCTAATTTTCAAATAATGAGACAGTTAAATATTAATTTTGCAGTTACAGTAACTGTGTCTTTCTAAAAGATCAGCAAGCTGAACTAAACTTTATTTTGGTACATGTAGCTACTTGACACCTGAAGAGGTGATTAATATCTTGAATGAGCTAGTGTCTGGCCAGTTTTGAATGGCACCATTCTGTGATGAAGTTCACAATGGTGCAGTTTTGCCCCTTCTGCACTCATACTTTTGAAAATATTTTTTCTGTAACAACAGCCTCTACCACTTGACAACTGCCAATAAAGACAACTGGGTCTGAATTACTCTTTAAGAAAGATGTTATAATGCTTCATCTATTGTCTGAAAGTTATATTAAAACATTTTTGTGGTGTATAAAGTGTAAAAATATCTTTTTGTTCCATGGTAAAAAAAATAAATTCTGAAATAAACACTGTTTCTAAATTCTCATATGGATTTAGAAGAAACCTCTTCTCAGTTCCATTTCTGTCTCCTCTTAGCAAAGCATTGGACAGCAGCAACACATCACAGGTTGCATTAGAGCTGAAGAAGAAACCTGTGGGCTAATGAGGACCTCAGCAGCTATTACACCAATGTTGCAATTCTGCAGAGGCTGCCAGTGCCTTCAATCAAGGTTTGGCTTTATGTATCTATCTTCCCATTTTCTCTTGTCATATCCTTCACTCCTTACTCAAGTTTTTTTTTTTTTCAATTTCCCTGACAATGTACATGAGAAAAACTGTGGAAGGTAATCAACATCCAGGTTTTATTTTCATTGTCCTAACAGGCTCTTTAGCTCCTATTTGATAAGAACAAATCTGAACATAAGCTGGCTGTGTGCTCTCACGGCCCAGAAAGCCAAGCATATATGGGACGCATCAAAAGGAGCGTGACCAACAGACTGATGAAGGTGATCCTGCCCCTCTATTCAGCTCTTGTGAAATCTCACTTGGAGTACTGTGTGCAGTTCTGGTGTCCTCAATATAATTCAATGATATGCACTCACACATTTATGGGAAAAATATGGGAAATAGGAAAAAGTGCTGAAGCATTAGCAACAAAGCAAATCTGGTACTTACAGATGATGACGAGAGACTGGTCCTGGCTGTGTCACAGTTGACCTTGCTATTGTCCCACTTGCCCACTTTTCAAACTGTTCTGCTTGCCGTATTTCAGATGAGTTTATTTGGGCTTTGGCAGGCAACAAACTGGAAGTCAAACAAAATTGCAACATCAGTGACAGATGAAGTTGTGACTGATACTGTACAAACCCATCTGCTGGAAACTCTGTGATCACTGTGATCACTGGGAGGAGACTTTCTTTCCACATCTATGCTGCACCTGTGTTTCTTTCTTCAATCCACTTATTAAAATGGTGCCTTAGAGGATTAACTGGCATACAAACCCATCAACTTAAGAGAGCTGGTGCTGCTTCTTAGTATACAATAGACAAATAATCCAAGTCCTCTATTGTCCAGATTTTGTTTTATGTCCAGTTTCCGAATCCCTTAACATTGCTTCTGACTGTAGGAGATAATTGACCAGCTGTTCTTCCATCATATGCAGCAGTACAGGCTGAAACTACAACATCAAAACTATTTAGGAATATAAAAGATGTCATTTAGCATAGAGAAACCATTAAACCGCTCACTTTCCATTATGACATGCAACATGGTGTTTATAGCAGATTAAGAGTGCTCATGGTAATGGCACTATTGGTTCCAGAAGCCCTCTGAGCACTGACAGAGATTATAAACTGAAAACTGAGGAACAGGTAGTTTAGAAAAAGGGGAACAAGAAATGCAGGATTCATCCACTTCACTATACCTACATCATTTTGGGGATGAGTCAGTGAAAAAAGACACCATCCAGTGAGTTAGCCCTGAGCACTGAGACACAGATTCTTGCCATCCCATGTGACTTTGTTTTCTTCACCCTTATCATTTTCCTGTTGCTTCTAAAATAATAGATTTTGTAAAAGAAACAAATGGACAAAACTAAGATTTTTAATTACTTATTAATACTTCAGCATAAAGCAGCTCTAAAACTCAGCAGAGTTTTGGTTTGTGGTTGGGAGATTTTTTTAGGAGTGCTGCTGTGTCTAAATGGCAAGTCTGACACCCTTCTAGATGAGTGTCACCACAAACACAAGTACTTGCCTCAACTCTTGCGCCATATCTTTCCTCAAACTTCCTCATATTGCCCACCTGAAAACAGGAGCTCAGGTTTCTGCTGTCTGCAGGCAGTATCTGGCAGTGAAACTATAGCATGTCTTGAAAAGACACTTAAAAGGTTCTTATTCCTAAAAACCAGGAGAGAATTACAGATCAAAGGAAAGCAAACACAGCTTTGTCTAATCTTGATGCTGTGAAACTATCAGCTTCTGCCAAGCCCCTTAGGACTCCAATTTCCTATACGAATTAGAGATCTAAATATATCTTTGAGAAGCAGGGCTTAATTTTTCTGTTCTATGGGAAGGATCATGTTCATCACCATCACTTTGCCCAAAACTTTTTTGCTGCCTAAGCTATGAAGTCTTCAGGGTGAAAATCCTTCAGGGTGGTTTGGGGCTCTCTTTCAAACAACTGCAGAGCAGGCAACCATTATGTGTGATTCATCCCCCTCTTGTCTAAGGTAGAAGGAAAGACTTTTTTTCTAGAAGCATTCTCCTCATTGAGTGTACTGAGGAACTACTTTTAAGCTATGTGCCTTAAAATAAAGTCCAGCGATACGAATCCCACAGTTTGCCTTCAGAATTAGGATATTTGAATACTTATAACCTGGCCTTCCTAGAGGTGCAGAGGGATGCAGTCCTTCATGCCCTATTAAGGAAAGAGAACATGCAGAGGGTTTGGGTTATACCCAGGGCATACTGTGAAGGGGCACTGTCACACCTGCTCCACACGAAAACCTTATAGGTAAGCAAGCATGAACAGGTCTGAGCAACAAAGAGGAGGTAAATGTTGTGCCTTTCATTCATCCAGGACCTGCCACCACCGGTGACCTCCTCATGTACAGAAATAAGGAGGGTGGAGAAACCCTTGCAATCTTCAAGGGAGAAGCAATTTCCAAAAGAAGATGCTATCTAGTGTACCCAAAGCACATGGTGTGGGGCACTGAAAGCAACTGTGGAGAGAATATAGTGAAGATTGGAGAAAAAAGGTATGACACAAACCTGTGGACCCATTTGCTTTGTTGCAGGAAGAACAAAATCCTCTGACATTCCTGGAAAACCCAAGGCTCCCTTTTCCAGCTGTCTTTGGAGATGCTGGCATTTTCATTACCAGGGCCTGATGGACAGCCCTGCATGTGTAGTGGAATTGACTGCAGCAGCCATGGCAAAACAGATTGCTCTGCAGCAATTCTCTTGAAGCAGCTTCCATTGTCCTGCTGTATGGTCACTCCTGGCTGGAATAAATTTGTAATTAATGCACTTGCTACCTGAACGAACACAGCACTGCCAGGGGATCTACTACAGAGAGCTGCACAACAGAGCCTCCACTATCCCTATGTATGCCAAATACTTCTGTGCAATGCTGGCTGCGATACAGGACTATATATGTCACTCTATACTGACTTTTACATTAATGGTCAAGTGAGTCAAAACACACCCCTCAGTTACTTATTACATGAGAGAAACAGCACAGTTTTTCTGCCAGGTCCCAGCATACCATATGTCCAGTACAGGTATATTTATTGCAAAAAAGGTTATTCCTGCACTGAAGTGCTTTCAAGCCCAAAAGCTATGACAGAAGTTTGGAGAAAAGAGGAATTATTACACTCATTTTCCCTTTATAGAGTTGAGGACTAAATAGACTAAATAACACACCAGGCAGTCAGCAGCAAAGCACAAATCCTTCTGTCATTTACAGGCCTAAAATGGGACTCTGCCAGGATCCTCCTTTGAAACCAGCCCCTTTACAGACTGTGAATCACTGCTTATTCCAAGCACATGTTTTTGCCCAATATTTCTTTCTCTGAGATGTTGAAAAGCAGACCTCGAAAAGTGCCTAGTCAGCACTTCAATAATGAAGGTCACTTATTTTGCTGACTTCTGCTAAAGAGGTCCCTAGGTACTGCTGCAGCTACAGGCAGTTCAGTGGGCAGATATGCTTTCCTTTTTCATTTTTCATTCAGTTTCTTTTTTTTTTTTTTTTCTTTTTTTCCAGTGTTTCATAGTCCAAACCACCTGATTAATTCAGTACTCTGCACAGCTCTCAGGCAGCTGTATGATTAGCCTCTGAATGTATTTTAAGCTGATATATGCTGAACTGCTGTGGTCTTCCATAAATTCTTTTATCAGTGTGAGAAGCAACTACACATTTAATAAGAACAGTCTCCATTAATTCTATGATCTCATTATGCCCCAACACTTTTTATGAGGAAAAAAAAAAGATGTACCTTTCACCTTGGCATTTTAATAATCCAGTGATTTTAACTTTTCTCACTCTTAATCTTGTGTAGATTCTGTTTCCCTGTGGTAGATGAGACATGATAAGTTTTATCTCACACAACATCTCAGCCCTGCTTCTGTCATAGTGTGTCATGCAAGTAGATGACAGTCAGCCCAGAGAAGCAGGTGATCAACCTGGATTGAACAGGGAAAAACACAAGCACTGACCCACCAGGAGGTGGCTCAAGAAAGATGTTCCTTCATGACCAAGTGGCTACCTAAACCAGGCAGAAGAAAGAACTGAGGAAGAAGAGAGAAAGTGTGCAGCCAGGTTTAAGTATTCCAAAAAGACATAAATTAATGATAAGAAACAACAGGAAGGCAGAGGAGTCTGCAAGCTGGACCCTCCAGTTTGAATGTCTTTGTGGTGGGGCTTAGTTTAAACCCAGGTCACAGCAGAATACTGGCCATGCTTGCAGCTCAGTGCACGGTAATGATCCAGGCCCAGAGCTTGGCAAATCGCTCATGATTCTAGGCTGAAAGGGAAGCACATGGTAAAGAACATGAAAATTCTCAGAAATCATGAAAAGGAATGCACTTTAAATCCCATAAAGACCACAAGAAAACCTTGAGAGAACTGATGACTCAGCTGAAACCTGGCTTTGGACTGCAGCATCTCCCAGGAGAGGAGTGTTTGCTGAGAGACCATTACGAAAGACAAGAAAAGAACACAGCTTACAACAAAGCTTTCAAATGAGGATGAATGTGTTTATCGGTGGCCAGCGATGAACCTTTGATGTGCCTTGGAGGAGTAGAGACCTCATGCATAAAACATAATAACTGTACAGGGCCTTGATCTGGAGTTGTCATTATTGTGATTCATTCTGCGTTTACATCAAGGCAAAACAAACCTGCTTGTGTTTATTCCAAAATTTAAAAATAACAAACCTTGCACCTAGTTTCCGGAACTACTCTGCTCACAGCCTCCCTAGTACAGAAACCATTTTATTACAGCAAGTATAGTGATTCAAGAAAGATATAAAGTATTCATAAAGTGCATGTAGAAAATCAAGAGATATGAAAATCAAGATATGACAGATTTCCTATCTGGGAGAGGTACAGTTTTAGATTTTAAAAAGACTTATTCATAATTTGTAACACCTTAGTGTTGCTAGACCTAAGTCACATTTGCACTGTGCTGTGCTCGTACACACACAGGTATGGCAGAGATAGTCTGATAAGCTTATTTTATAACGAGGTAAATAATACAAATAAATAAAACATAGTAAACCCTGGTAATGGTTCCAGAATTATTCTGCAAACTGAAACTCTATCCTTCAGAAATAATCTTTCCACAATTTGAGGGTTTCTTGCTTTTGAGCCTGATTGTCTGTCTCAATCTTTTCTGGAGACCTGGATATACCATTGCTTCACCATTAATCTGAAGCACCAGTCTACCACCAAACCAGCACAGATTACACTTAATCACCGCTGTCCTAGATTATTTTTTCTCTCTTTTAGATAGGGGTCTTTAATAAAAACAACTGTTTTGTTGCTCGTGCATACAGCAGTTTATATTAACAAATTGGCCAGGCAGTGGGTCATGTTTTGGATGAGCTGTCGCTATGTAGTCCTCTCTGCACTCTTGTCTAGTTGACCTGGAAAGCTTCTTGTGTTGCATTGCCATTGACATTGCCAATGAGTAACACTGCTTTTCTGTCTTCCTGCTTTTGTTTCCCTCTAATTTGCAATTTTTTTGCCCTAAATAGCTAGGTCATCAGCTGGCAACTGGGATCAGGAAAAGATCAGGGAGCTGATCCTTTCTACAATGATTCCTCACTGGAGTTTACACTTGAAGCTTCTGTAGGATCCAATATTCCCAAGTGTTTTACCCAAGAGTTGATTTCCAAGGGCGCATACCTGCAGATAATCAGGTTACCATCAGTATTCTTGAAGGTTAAATAGCGTGCACACACTCTAGGTCTGCAGTGACTATCCAGATCCCTTCCAGACATAACTGGAATTCGCACTTTTGATCTTCCTCTTGCAGCTACAGTTAACTTGGCCATGGCCTCACAGCATGTGGGTCACTGCTGTGGCTAAGTGTTAATGCTCCTCTGACTTAGTAAAGCTGAGGCAAGAAACTAAATGAAGAGGATTTGGCTATTGGAAATGCCAGTGCTCTCATGGAATCACACACTGTTTTATCTAATAATCTTCTCAGGTTTGTTGGCATTTATGGATTTTTTATGTTTTTTTTTTTTTTTTTAATTTAGAAGAGTATTTCAAAATATGGGCAGTGTGACAGATTCCTTGATTCCTGTAGATTTATGAGGCAAGGAGAAGGATGGAAATGTGATGGGGTAGAATTACAGCAGATGTAGGAGATGTGTGAGGCCATACATGATGCTTTTTTGTTCATTTGTTTTTTATGAGTGTTTTTATTGCCTCTTTCTATGAATAATAAGTGAAGAGCTGTTACAAATAAAAAAAGCAGAAAGCCATAACAGGCTTGCTGAGCTGCTGCAAAATATGAGAAACCAGAAAGACAGAAGAACATCCATCAAGAAATTAAATCTGCTTACAATGAATAAGGCAAAATTCTGGCATTGTCTTTGACTTGTCAAGGCCCATCTTGTGGTTGTGTATCCTAGAAGTTCAGCAATCAGAACAAGAGTCATTGTTGGAAATCTTCAGACTTTCCACTAGTAGGTTCCCTTTTTCTTTAATAAAAATCATCTATTTTGTCTTAGATAATACTACTCTGATTTAAGTGACTATCCAGCAAAGGCTGATCTCTACAAATTACAGTGGGGATGTTTGCTTTTTTAAAAAAAAATTAAAATCATTCATAATGGAACTGAATCAAGTGACAAAAAAAAATGGCCCTAAACTTCCTGTTCCTTTAAGAAAATTCTTAGTCCTACTAACACATATCACTTAGCCTTTCAAGACAGTTCTGTGCCCTTTCCAATGAAACGGTAATTATAAATTGCTGACACTCTGCTCAGGACATTCCACTAAAAATACTGTTTGAGCAGTTTATATAGTTCTACCAGAATCTCTTATTTCCCAAAAATTATATTTGCAACATAGTAATTTCTTTATGCTTGGAAGAATTAGTCTTGATTCAAATACTGCTTTACATCTCATAACGTCAGAAACTGGCCTTTATTATCAGTAATTCTCCTGACAGTGCTGAGCTGATTCTTACTGCTGTTAACAGCCCAATGTGTAACATGTTAATGGTACATGGCTTTGCCTTAGGAAGGCCAATTAACCAACCAGTTGTTTATGGCTGGTAATGATTGATTTGTCAGTGATTATATTGCTTAATTCAACAGCAGCATGAATCAAAGATGACACTTCTTTCTTTATAGGTTGTCACTTAGGCTCTAGTGCCCTTCAGGGTAATGGGTGTTGAGGGGCGTTTGTTGTGATGGCATTTCTCCACATTTCCTTCTTACAGCACTGCCATAAACTATTCTTTAGTGCATGTGGGTAAGAACAAAACCAGCTGATGATTGAACTGCTTAGAGAAGGAAAAGGGCCCACATATTAACCTTGTCATGATAGCCAGCTTGGATACACCACTACTCATTCTTGGAGCTCAGCCATAGGGCTGAGTTCAACATGATGACACATGTCAGCTGAGCCAGAATAGCTGTCCATATGGGTGCAGCAAAAATTAACTAATTCAACCTTGCTCAAGCTACAGCAAAGTGGATTTAAACAAGTCTAATTACTCCACGGTGAAAGGCACACCCATGAGCAGCTCTTGAGTCTCAGGTGATGAGTGCCGATCCATTTAGCCCCAACAAATCAATCAGGCTTCTTAGCAGCTAATTATTTCAGTCATTTTACAGAACTTTGGCACCATGAAGGAACCATAAAACTATGGGTCTATGCAGTTTCAGTCACTTTAGCCTGCAAACTGCAGCGCATGCAGCGCTGTGCTCAAGTGATGAAAATACCCACTATTAATTCTGATGAACTGGAATTTTCATTCTCATGCTGCACTGCATACTGGGTTGAAGACTGATAGAACTGATTTCCATAAGAAACTGAGGTTAGAAAATACATGTTTCTGTTACCTCTTCATTTAGAAGCATCTGGACTCACAGAAGAATAAGGAAATGTGAAGACTGACCGCCCTCCAATCTTCTCTCCCAAATCTTTTTTTCAGACTAATATCCTCATGTATGAACACAACATTGCTATATGGGTAATATCCTGCAGAGCAGCCTGGATCCCATGTGCTAGAGAGAGGAACTGCCAGCAGCCTTTTGGAGCACTAGATTTGTTCATATCTACCCATTAGCCCCATGCAGAGTATGTGCGAGGTTAAAAGAAGAGGACGGACACAAAGTTTGAAACCTTTGCTTCACTGCTTTCAGTGAAGGCTTTGCCTTCTGGACAGTATTACTCAAGTGTCATGATGAAATGTCATTAAATTTCCTCCAGGTGACTGTACGCAAAGTGAAATGGCTTATTCACCTCTTTGACAGGCACAAAAATAGACATTTATCTCTGATGCAGTTACATGAAAGACATTGCCACCTACATAGCATCAAAATCTAATGTTCAAGTGCTTTTGAAAAACTTGCTTCCGGAAGTCTACAAAAAAAGCTCTGGTAGCATACAAGCCCAGATATATAGCTGGAGATTCTCTTCGCCAAAATAGAGACTACAATATCACCATTTCAGCTAGCCAGATTCACTGTTTCTGTTCCCTACTGTCTCCAAATATGTGATTGCAAGATGACTAATAGCACAGTAAAAAAATGAACAAAACCAAATTCTTCATTCTCAGGGTACCATAATCACTCATACATTAGCCCAACAAAAATGACAGAAACTAAAAATGCTTTGATTCTGATTACTTCATAGACCAATTTAACTGAAATGTTCATGAATTAGCCAGGACAAAATTGCTTTGGAGACAGCTTGTTTGTGGAAAAAAAATAACTTCTTTCATGCATTTTTTTCCTAAAATCCTCACGGGCCTACTTCACAAACTTTCAGATTAGATGCATGCAGAATATTTGTAGAAAAAGTTACTTTTAGAAGCAAACTTTTAGCAATGATGTCATCTTTACCAGTGCAGTTTGATAACAGGACATTACTAGTGACATCACTATTTTCTGAACAAATATATATTTTGGAATAAATATTACATTTTCCCAGTTGTTGCTTTGTTCTTGTTTCAGTAACACATGCCTTAGAAAACAAGGTTACACCTTTACAGGCTTCAGAGGCATGTGATGAATTCACACTTCTCTATGACCTGTTTCCCAAGGGAATATAACAGTTACAAGCTAGGCACATTCTTACACTTGGAGACATGTCTGTCAGCCAGTCTGGTGAACATACATATCCCTTTGTTTTAAAGAGGAATGAGATAGCTTACAGGTATGTGCATAGGTACTTTGTAAAATCAACTAGGTTGTTTTTTTGTTGTTTTTTTTTTTTTTGTTTGTTTTGGTTTGGTTTTTTTTAAATGTGCAATTATAGTGGAAATACTCAGAATTAATTGATACAGATCAATGAAATGTTGTGGTAAAACCAAAGATTAGTGATTTTTCTTTCCTAAACATCATTAAGATTGCTTAAGTTCAGAGTACTGCATTAGGAACCCAATTTCAAGTTTCTTATTAAAATTTTCTAAAATTACCTCTCTTGCAGCTGTGCATTTTGGATTGGTACATACAAGGATTTGGAGAAGGAGAGTGTTCAGGTGCTTCTTTAATGAGCTGTAAGCAAGCATGCACGATTCACAGGCTGGGAATGCCAGGAGGAGAAATGATACCAGACATGTGCAGTGGCAAAGTCCCATCTTGTTTTCTGCTCCACTTTCAGCTGCATCTACTTCACAGTGACATTGCCTAGAGCAACTTTTAAAATTCTCCACCCAAACCCATGCAGCAGTGCAGCTCAGCTCAGTTTTGCAGTGAAGTGAATAATTCAGACTGCTACACATAGCAATACCAAACAAAAAAGGGTTTTCAAGGCCAGCCCTAACCTGGGACTTATCGAAGTTATCATCCTGTCTTAGATTACTTTGAATTACTCATCAGTGAAATAGCACCATTTTCAGCCTGAGACAGATAAGAGATTCAGAGCAGCCCTGAGGAGAAGGACTTGGGGGTGTTGGTCGATGGAAAAATGAACATGGGCTGGCTTCAGTGTGCACTTGCATCTCAGAAAGCCAACCGTAACCTGGGCTGCATCAAAAGGAGCGTGACCAGCATGTTGAAGGAGGTGATCCTGCCCCTCTACTCTGCTCTCCTGAGACCTCACTTGGAGTATTGTGTACAGTTCTGGTGTCCTCAACATAA
>JANRGW010021167.1:20794-51691 GCA_024733675.1 Psilopsiagon aymara
CTTTACTGTAAGGGTGGTGAGGCACTGGAATGGGTTGCCCAGGGAAGTTGTGAATGCTCCGTTGCTGGTGGTGTTCAGGGACAGGTTGGACAGAGCCTTGGGTGGCATGGTTTAGTGTGAGGTGTCCCTGCCCATGGGAGGGGGATTGGAACTAAATGGTCTTCAGGTCCTTTCCAACCCTACCTATTCTATGATTCTACGTTTTTAGCTGTTTTAGCTTCATGGAAGCCCACCTGACCTGCCTACAGCAAATGCAGCCATTTTGTTTATGCTTGAAAGACAAAGCGGGGCAGCAAGAGTGTGCTTTAAGTCAATGGAGAGAGGCTACAGAAGAGCAGAAGCAAAAAGAGAAAACAAAATACAGTATATTGAAGATGCATGAACTGGAGGGACCAGCAAATAGAGAAGGAAAGCTGGGGAGCTAGATAGAGAGACAAAATGCAGAAAACAACAGGAAGGCAACCCAAGAAAAGCATAACCAGGACTGACCAGATCTGTTCTGGCAATGACAGCACACTGCAGTATCCAAGCCATGAAAATAATCCAGGCAAAAATATATCGCAAACACAAAAGAGGGAAATGAGGAAAGCCCAGAGGACCTGACCTCCAACTATTCGGAGGAGAATAAGACAAAGGATGAAATTCAGATCATATGACAATAGTAGATTGGACCCAAAATACATTTCATTATTTTCAGGGCCACAGGAGCACTGATATGCTTTAAATGGCCCCTGGCCAACTACTGCCATGCCCATGCCCAACCATGGACCATGATACTCCAGGCCTGGGCCTGCAGGCTCACTTCACAGCTTGACTTTGTCCTGCCCCATAATCACAGTCTTTCTGGTGGTTTGAACTCTTGGTTAAACCCCACTCATTGCCTTGTCTTTGCCTGATAATCATCAGACTGTCAATAAGAGCTGTTGCTGCCACTGCCCTGCTCACCTGCCCCATACCATGGTGGGTTGGAGTCCAGCTGCTGAGCTCCTCACCCTGCCCACCATACTGCTCTGTGCTTCCCATCCTTTAGGGAGCAGCTGGCCCACACTGCTCCTTGACATTGGGGTTGTAAAGGTCTGGGAGTGCTCACCTCACTCCCACTGTACTTGAGGATTGCAACTGCACCTCTGTTTTGTTCTGGTTGATGTGTCACTTCTCTTTGCTTTCCTTCCAAGCAAATAGGAGCTATAAGCCTGGACACAAGAGAACAGTGGAAAATACAATGCAAAAGCACCTCTCTTGGAGTGAGTACCAAAGCTGGCCCTCTCAAATATCACAGCAGATGGCACATACCTCTGTTACCCATGACAAAATAGGTATTATAAATTACAGAGCATTTACCTGAAGACTGCCAGGACTTTTAAAATTTTTTTTTTCTACAAGTTTCTCAATCTTTCAGTTAAATCTCCTCAAATTTGCAGTTCAATGTTCTCTAAAAGACATCTTCTAGCTAAATCAGTTCATTTATGGGGATTAGAAATTTTTGGGTTCAAGCAGTCAAGAACATTAAGCATGGGTGACCTATGTTAAGAACCATCCTTCCAAGCTATGGCTTTCCTTTGTAGCAGCTCTGGAGAACTGATTTCTATTAAGTCAAAGTAGTCTCTGCTATCTGCGTCTGGATGCTTGTCTGCATGGAAACTCACCTCTGCCTTTCACTGAGCAACAACACATAATAGTGAGTTTTGCAGCTATTCATTTCACCCTCTTCTTCTCCAGCAGAACCTCTGAAAAGACTGCAACAGAGAAATCATAAATTTGTGAAGTTCAAGGAAGGTGGACAGTCTTCATTCAAGCCCCTACAGAATTTGACCTAGGAACCAAACTAAACTGGGAAGCACTAGTGAAACCTAACCTTGAATACTGTTTTGGGTTTCTCCCTAGAAGGAAGATATTGAGATGCTGGACTGTGTCCAAGGAAGAACAACAAAGCTGGTGAAGGGTCTGGAGCACAAATCTGGTGGGGAACAGCTGAGCGAACTGGGGGGGTTTCAGCCTGGAGAAAAGGAGACTCAGGGCAGACCTTATTGCTCTCCACAACTACCTGAAAATACATTGTGGGGAGGTGTGCGTCAGTCTCTTCTACCAAATAACAAGGGACAGGAGAAGAGGAAATAGCTTCAAATTGCACCAGGGGAGATTTAGATTTAATACTAGGAAAAAATTCTTCACTGAAAGGGTTTTCAAGCATTCAGACAGGCTGCCCAGGGAAGTGGTGTAGTCACCATCCCTGAAGATATTTAAAAAACATGTAGATGTGCCACTTAGGGACATGGTTTACTGGTGGACTTGACAATGCTCAGTAAATGATTTGACTTGATAAACTTAAAGGTCTTTTCCAAACAATTCTATGCTGAGTGACCACTGCCACTTCTGTACCCTTCAAAGGGCCCTTAGCAGAGATAAAAAAGGACCTTTTCCTTAAATGTTGTGCCACAACGCAATTCACTCAAGAGGAACAGATAAAAATGCATAATTGAGCCCCTTGCTTCCAGAGGCACTTTCTCTGTAACATTCACCAATAGCTCTTAAAACAGTCTATGGGTGGTACACGTGCACACACATAATCAAAGACTCCTAGTAAGTAGTCTGAACTTTGCAAAAAATAACACTTCCTTAATTTTCCTTGGTCTTTTAGAAGATTGAAGCAGCTGCTAAAAGACCATTCCTTGAGTCCCTAGATAGCCATTGCTTTGTTTTCATGAGGCACAAAACTCCTGGGCTCCAGCAGGGAGAGTTAAGATCCTTTAGTTGCTTCTCTGCAAAAACCAGGCACAGAAAGCACTAGAACTCCAAGTCCTATTGATTTTACCAAGTGACTTGTAACAACAATTAACCTTTCTAAATATGCATCTTACTTTGAAAAAGAACTGAGATGCATTTTAAAGTTTGTTTTTAAAAATTAATGAATCAATGCAACTTTACATTTATTGACCAATTTAAAATGTCAAGGTTGTAGTAGGAAAGAACACCAAAGAGATGCAAACCTTGTTATGCATGGACATGGGCACCATTTTGTTGGACACTTGACTCGGAATGCTCAGCTCTCAGCTCCAGTTCCTGTCTAAGTTTTATCTCCTTTAATTCTCTTTAGTGAGCATAGTAGGTGTCATATGCATTTATAACACCATGGCAAGCATTGTTCTTATTCAGAAACATGTGTACTTCAGAGTATTTCTAGATATGGAGGCAAAATCTGTCACATAAATTTTATTATTAAATAGGGACTCAGAACTTGGCTTTCAGTCAGGGATATGAGTGCAGCTACTTAAGGCTGTGGTCTACGAGATCCTCAGCAAACAAGCCCTATCAGGATTCAGTTCTTACTTAGAGCTGCTTGAGCCAGCTTTCACATTCTCTAACCACACAGCGTATCAAGGTCTTCTTGCACCTTTTCTTCTTTAGTGTCTACAAGAAAGCACACACTTTACAGAGATGATAAAACACTACTCTCCCCAAAGACACTGTGATATCTGAGCATAAGACAAAGAAAGGAACCAACACAGCATATTCGTGTCTATTTTAATTTCCCCCCCCCCTTAATAATATGTAGTTTCTGTCTACAACAGTCCCCCCTTAATAATATGTAGTTTCTGTCTACAACAGTCCCCTTTGCTGAGGCTGCCAAACAGCTGAGGCAATTAACATGGGGCAACAAATCTGTTGGGGTTTTAAACAGCTAGACAGAATGGCATAACCAAAATACCTAGATTACTTGAAGACAGAATCCCACCTTGATGTGTGCAAATTTGATGTTGGCCAATAGCCATGTTTTAAGACTTCAAATTAGCTAAATTACTGTTCACTTCAGTGGTAGTTTGCTTAATTGAAAGTACAGAAACTACCACTATAGTGGCAGTATGCTTAACTGAAAGGCTGAAATTTTCAGTAAAGCCTAGAGCACTCAGAGTCTCAGGACTACTCCACTGTGTTTGCGTTGGGTCCTGGTTAAAGTTGATAAGTCAAAGAAGAAAAAAAAACACCACAAACTCCTCACTTTATTGTAAGGAGCAACATCCACATTAATTGTAATGAAATCACCACTTCAGATATCTATATTCTTTTCTTTGAATTGAAATTGAAGAAGAATTACCAGGATCCAGTCAAACTATCAATAAGCTGGTGAAATGATCTCCAGAAATTCAGTAGGATGCTGATGAAAGCAAAGCAGCTTCCAAATGGATTTTGTGAGGAGCCTCAAACCTCCTCTCTTGCTCTGGTGAGACCCCACATCTTTCTTCTGAAAAGATTTCCATCACCGTATCATTCCCTTCTGATCTCTACATAATTAATCTTTCCCTTAGCTGCTTTCTCCTCTACTCCAGGAGCTGCAAGGGACATCCCTGCTCCATCTCACACCTGCCTAGTGGCCTGGTGAGCAGTGCTTGAGAGGGAACTGGGTGCCTTCATACAGCAAACACCCTTTAGAGATACAGGAAACTGCACATTTTTTTCTTTCATAGGCATAACACATTAGCCACCTGCAAATGGATTTTCCTGGAGACCATAAACCCAGATGTCTAAGAGAGGACCTGCCAAACTTGGAATTCCATCTTGAAAGCGTGAAATGGTTAGGTTATTTCAAATAAATTTCTCCTCAGGATAAGCTGCATTGTTATTTTCAGAGAGGCTGAACCAATCTTTTCCTCTAGGCTCATTACTGGGCCCCAGAAATTCCAGAGGGATGTCCAGCAGCAGCGCCACTGGCCAGAAGCACTCTGCTTCTACCTGGAGAGCTCCACAATGTGTGCAGCATACAGTGCAGAGGATAAAACCTCCACACACTGTTTCATAAAGAAATATCTGGCTACCTTGAAATATGAGGAAATGAAAAATTTATGCTTCAAAATGGGGAAAAAAGTCTGCATGCATCTTAATAACAGGCTAAAGTGGCTTACAATAAGTGCATGCTAAACACTGATGAAAGAAAAGCCTTTTCCTTTTTTTTTTAAAAAAAAACCAAACTGAATTTTAAATGCATTAATGCATTAATGTGATAAAAATGATCTGTGTTTACTTGCCCTATAGATTAGTTCGCTGACTACTCTTTTTCTTTTTTTCCTGGAGGGCCTTTTAATTATGCATAGGAATCTCATCAAATACTGATGAAGAAGGTCAGAACAATTAGTATAAAACAAACACTTCAACATAATGCAGCATAATTATTATTTTTGCAACAATCAGTTAGCAAGCTCCAAAAATGTTTGATGCATTTTGACCTAAGTCAATATCAGATTTTCCAAATAATCATAACAATGCAGCAAATCACTGGGCAAAGCTGACTGTATAAGGCCACATTCTGCCAACTAGCTGTTCCTGAGGCATCAAGTTTGCTTCACACATCAGCCTCACAGAATAAGATGCAATTTGGCACAAATCACTCTCAGAAAGGGGATATATAAGGATAATGTAAATTGGTACTAATGTATAGATTTAATTTACTCTTGCTGCCATTCTCCAATCTTTATGAGACATCTCAAGTCCAAACCCTTCCTATTTTCATGCTTTTCTTGTATTACAGCTGTTCACATAAACCTGGAGTGGGGGGATTCTGATCCTGGAAGATTTTCTGATCCTGGAGGAAGAAAGTCACCCACCTCCATGCCACGGGCAGGGTCTGCTCAGCCCCAGCTCTCTGCAATACTGAGGATCCTGTCCAGTCTCAGCTGTGGTCACACAGTGAGCAACAAACAATTGGAAACATTAAAGTTGGCATATTCTTATTTTGCCATCAATTTCTACTATCACATCTAGGTAAAGTTCCTGCAGACTCAAATTTCCTCCTGTGGGAATTTAGGCATTTTGAGGGCTCTATTTCCTACCTGCATAGATGATTTAAAATCTCCTTCACCACCCCTGTCTGCCTTCATCCCATGCACTCTGAAGCATCAAATAGGGCAGTTAAACAAGTAACAGCAAGAAGGAAAAATGGGAAGAAGGACCAGAAAAGAGATAAAACCTCATGCTTCAAGCTTTAACCTGAGTCTTCAATAACTTTAGCAACAATGATCAGCATTGCTGGAGACAGGAGCCCTCAGCCTGAGCTGATGATAAACTATATTCTTAAACAGGTTGTCCGGGTGTAGGCTGTTAAGTTTTAGGTCATTTTTAAGGAATGGTCATGGTTGTTTTGCTGCTATCTGCCTGACTACCATGCTGTCTAGCACAGCTAACACAATGCCAGTCATTCTCCTGGTTGCTGTCCATGCATCATGATCAAAGTTCTGGATTTTACACTACAATGCTGCAGGAGCAGCTTCTTGTTCGTAGGATGTGCTCAGTAGATTGATGGTGGTAAGTGGAAAAAGCATATGGAGCATAAGTAGAGCTCTCATGCAAAAAACCCAGACAGGATTTCAAAGACAAGGATTGGGGAGACCTTAGAAATGGAGTCAAACCTCCCAAACTCCAAAGGTAGTCGACATCTTCTTTTGCGCTGTGCTGAATTATGGCCATGCAGACTGGAAATGCCTATGAGAATCACCTCAGCTTTTTCTGTCAAAATGTGTTTTCACTGAACTGAAGAACCACAATACCTCAGCTGCCAGTTCAGTGGCTTTTCCTAGTGACACACAAACCCACCTTGATCTCCAACCGTGATCATTACCTCCACCTGACCCTCACGGTGCAGCAGGTAATATACTCAGTGCTTGGGCACTGTATAAAAATCATTTCCCTGGAGGAAGCACAGTATGTTTAATGTCTAGACTTTTGAAGTCTTTGCAGGGTGGACTTGAGTTGAGCATGTGTAGGATCCATCACTGGTGCTGCAAGGTCAGTGGGTGCACATGAGCTGCTGAACATTAGAAGAAACAAGAAGATTTGTCAGGAAGGCAGCATCCTGGCTTTCACTTCCCATCCACATACCGTTCACACAGGACATTTCAAATAACTGAGAATAACTATGGAAGATTTCTCTCTGATTCAAAGTAAATGGGTATTTGTATGTTATTAGTGTTACAGGAATGACGTTTTTGTAAAGCAATGCTAAGAGCGAGATTGTGCCTTTAAGATCTACTTCAGAGCATACTGGGAGTTAACGGGGGTCTGTCCATTAGCTGTAAGAGATTGTGCTGGGTTTTCACAAACGAGACTGTGCACTGAAAATGCAAGGACAGGGGATGGAGGCAGACTAGAGGGGAGAAGGAAGGAGGACACATGTAGATGCTCCCCAGGCACAAACCCATACCTGTGTGCAGAGGCATACCCAGCAGTCATCAGAAGATCTGCTACCTCTATTGGCTGGTTTTGGAAATGGCCAATACAATGGCTTATGCAGTTGCTGGATGTTTGGAAAGCTGCAGTTACTGTTGCCCGCATGTGTATTTCAGCTACCTATTTGGGACCTGCCTCCTATGAGTTTTTTACAGTTCTTACATTCTTGGAAGAGTTCAGAATTAATTTATTATTGATTTATGTTAAATTAATGGCAAGTCTGGAGGAAATATAAATAATTTTTCAAATGGATGTTGTAAAACTCTTTGATTAAGTCTACAGCTAAATTTTGGGAACGATTGTATGCACTTGCTTATAATTGGCTCATTAGCCTTTCTCTCAGTTTTCATTAACTATACATCAAAACACCATGGTGATGGTTTTCTTAAACAAAGAAAACAAAGCAGCTGCCTACTCCTCTGCACAGTGCTGAAGAGGGGACCAGACACGAACCTTTCTTCCATGCTTCAGGAGGAAGAACAAATCATTACACACAATATCTAGTCAAGAGTAAACTATTTAGGATCTCCTTTAATGTTCTTTACTATCATGAAGAAGATGCTTATGAAGCACTGTAGGAATCAGCTTGGAGGGCAACATGGCAGCTCACAAACCACCCTTGTGGAGAATAAGTCATTCCTGAAGTGTGGACACTGCAGATTTCATAAATAGTCTTTCCCCTTGCTCTGATTCCCTTCTGACACAAAACTGACCCCTAAACTTTAATTGGTGGAACTTTAGTCACCCACATCACACCTGGCTGGATGACTTGACACAACAAGCCATGTAACAAGCAGATTTTTATTAACACAAATAGTGCCTAAAGCACAATCCATCAGCTATGCAGGTTGGCAATGATTCTGTCCTCACTGAGAGCTCATTACTTTTTGCCCTAAAACATTTAGTGGCTCTAAGTCTCACACAGACTATGTCTTGCAGAAGTACAGCCCTTCAATCTTAGGAACTGAACAATATGCTTGTTCCTCTACAAATTAATGTTTGTAGAGGTAAATTATATGCATATATATAACCAAATCAAGAAAGGAATTAATGTACCTGTTACATGAGAGCCTTCACCACAAGCTACATCTGTAAATGTAAACACTGTGCTCACTGGTTCAGAAGATGAATCTTATAGACAAGCTCACTGGGTTAATGCCTAGATTGTGTTCTTTTCCTTATATTCTTGGCATGTTTTTGTTTCCAGACCTCAGCCATCTCATTGCTTTGCATGTTTTTGAAATACAGTAATGCGAACACTGAAAGGAAAGGGGAGCAGAGGACAATGACATCTACCGAACTGTGCAGTGAGGAAGTGATCAATCCAGGTTTCATCCACTTAATTTTCAGCCAATATAACAAGTACCTTTATTTTGCTGTTCTTTTAAGCCTTGTTGCCAAGGATACAATGATATACTCTATGTCAGAAGATGAATCTGTTATGAAGAACTATTTTTCATTGGCATTTACTCAATCAAACTTGACATGAAGGCAGCATCTGTCCAATAATTTTTTACTTAAGTAAAGTCATTATTTATAATATCCAGCTCAACAAGAAAACCCATAAATCTTTCTAAAAGCCAGCTAGAGTGGCACTGAATGCACTTCTTTTTTATCTGAGAAATGTCAGAAAGAAGGGCTCTGTAGTGGACATGAACATTCTTTTATGATTGAGGTGAAGGGTTCAAATGCAGCATGGACGACAACAGCAAGAATAAGCTTGATGATCTACATGCACAGGATTACCATAAATGTGGCTACTGAAGCTCACAGCGAATGGTCATATCCTGCCTGTATGTAGCACTTAGGTTATGCAAGCTGGGTGTCCAAATCCAAACACTCTTCTTCCATCAGCTACATCTTATAATGAAGTACATAACACAGCATATCTTCCCAAATTTATGTACGTTATTGCAAGCTGCTTCTGCTTGAAAAACAAACAGCTCTGTCTATGAGCAATATCCAGCACAACATACTAAATGTGTATCAGCTATACACAGAGCAGAGCTATAATCTTGCCATCATTCACTGATCATTTGTTTGAAAATGAAAATATTTGCCTTTCATTTCCTGCTCTTTTCTGAAGCATAAACTGGGATCTAAGAAGATGTTTTATGCAAATATGTGGCTTGGGCAGCATTTAGCCCTCTTGCTCCCACGGTGCTGGCACAGGAAGGCTGATACACTGTCAGTATCATACACTGAAGATACAGATACACTGAAAGCTTTTTTTCCACAAAACCATGGTTTTTGAGGCAGACTTTCTCCATACCAGCAATGACTGAGATCTTTTAATTCTTAAGCAGATCAGAAAAGCACTGACAGTAGAATTTATCAAAAATGTATCTTGCTAGCCAAACCCATTTTTTTTTTCAATAATCTTATCAAAGCAGATTCAAGGAATCTATATTATATTTGAAGTGAAGTGGCAGATACTGTCTCAGAAAAATTCTTCCTTGGAAACTAATTAAAAAGGCTTAGGTAGAAGAACTTTGACAGGGGCTGGAAATTAATTGAAGGCAGCATACAAAAGGTAATGCTGAATATTAATGTTCTGACTTTGTGGCAATATCTAATAGGGTGAGATTTTTATCTACTGTGGACACGGAAATATTACAGAGAGACATTAAATCCCATGCGATTTCAATTAAGAAAAATATCAGATTAATACACATATAGGTTTGGAAGGAAAAACGTTCAGCAGATGTGCGAATTTTTAGAGTAGAAAGATGCTTACCATGAGCAGCCAGGATACAGCAATAGATGTTCAGAAAGAGCACTCACCACTCATGGCTCCCATCTTCCCCTCATCTGTGACCATATTCTGTCCACACCCCTGAAAACAGAGCTGCTAACTTGGGTGGGTCTTGGGGACCCCATGGCACTGAGTCTGTACTGTAATCTGGAAGAATGAAAATGACAGGTGAGACTTCAGTCTGCAGATAGGGATATAACACACAGTATTGGTTCAGAGACATCACTTTTCAACGCGATGTGCCTGATTGGATTATGAATATACATACAAATAGATATTCTTCATTAAAGAAGCTATAGTCAATTATTTCCCCTTCTTCAGAGGCTATTAAAAAAAAACATGACTGAAACCATTTCTGTTTCACTGAAGGGTGTATTTTTTTCCTGTTAACTTGACTCCATGTTGTTAAGTGCACACATATAAGTTTCCATTTAACGAATGCCAGGGCATTTTAGAATTATGGTAAGAGAAGTTCTGTTTTACTATTTTGCCTTGGAAACTCAGGTCAGTGCACACCTAAGTACAGAAACCTTTATAACCTCAAAGGTAACAGCTGCAAACCACTTGAAAACTTATCTTGGAATATCTGGTAACACCGATTGCCCTGGAGGGGCAGGTGATTACTGAGAACATTCAAAGCTAATGTCCGTCTCAAGAAGCAATTCATTGTGCAGAATGCGGGCAACCCTGTGAATTAGTAGGCAGAGAGTATGACTTTGCCAGGACAACAGCGCTTGGCTGAACTTTGCAGGGACGCCTCATATAGACCAGTCTTCAATTTTCTATAAAGCAAATGGCAATAAACTCCCATAGATATCATTGCAAGTCTTAGGATTGGTTTCCTTGAGTAAGTGTAGTGCAGGAGCCTCGGGCTTGCGTTCAGCAGCCCATTGCCATAGTATCTGTCATAGTATGGATCATCTCTGGGGAGATGCTTGGACTGGACACTTAATGGATGGACAAAGGAGCACAATCTGCGCAACATTTTCTATTTAGAAACGTTCTTAGGTCAAATGAGCTGTGCTTGGACTACATTAACAAAAAAATTGGCCAAGTGCTATCCTTAAAGTACGCACTCACATGTCTGTTTGGGCAGAAAGACTTTCTTGCACTTACTGTGGTGGAATAGCTAAACTGTTTTCTGCCCTAAAACAAGCATACACTTTATGGAAAGATACAAAACCCACACTATGGCCAGAGATAAATGCAATGGAGACAGACAGGAGACACTTATTTTCATTTTGAAGTTGTTCCAGAACATTGGAAAAGCAGTTTAGGTAATAATTAAAGATTACAGCAGTCTCCTTGGCAGAAGATGAGGGGAATAACACAGTACCACAAGTTTCACCAGTTCTCCAAACTGATGAGACTCCTCTTTAAGCCAAGATTTGTAAAGGGAAAGCATTTAGGAATTCAGCAATCTGCAACTGGGAAATAAAAATCTTGCATCTTTTGAGTTATGCTGGTAACTACTATAGCTGAAAAGAAGACGTGTATTCCAATGGTGTGTGTCACAGTCAATGATCACTTATGCATGGTAAAAAATCTATGAGAGCTGTCAGTCAAACACAGAAGGTCAGGCAGCTGGAAGCTTAGAAATCATTTTCTAGAGCTGCCTCAACACAAGAATATTATTTATCAGAAAAATAAAAAAGGAAAAAAAAACCAAACAAAACAAAACCCAAATCACTTGGTTTTGTCTGAGCCAAAGATAACCTAGGTCTCCAGGAACTCTCCAGGACAACGATAACGTCCTCAGCAGAGTAGTGGAAGTGTGTCCCCTGAATCTGCTGGGATATTAAATTCTGACGGTGTCAAGGGAAGAGTGGGAGCCTCCAGAGCAGTCCTATGAGGCACAGTTCTAGCAGGTTTGCTGCAGTGCTTTTTGCTGGATTGTGCACTTGAAAACCTGGTGTTTTGCATATCTCCATTTGCTAATTGCCCACATGATGGTACTTCAGCCTGCTTTGGCACACCTCTGGCATTTAATGTCTTTAAATATTGACAGATGGATTGTTGTCTCCTGTTACTCAGTGAAAGCTGGGAGCATAATGCTAAGCTGATTAAAAGAAAGGGAATCACCAGTTAAATCCATTTCTTACTGACTTCTAAATGTGGATGTAACTTCTCATTGCTTAAGGGATATATTTTTGTAAAAGATCTGGCTCCTGAAATAGCAATACAAACGCTCCCCAGATACTCTTGCAAGAAGCAGACTTTCTTCTTATCCCACTCAAAGAGTTTTCCCTCTCCTTATCCTGCTGTGCAAAAAGAGCAGGTTTTTTGTCTCACCTTGTAAAAGAAAGAATCAATTTTGTTCTTTCATTAGAGAGGAAAAAAAAAAAAAAAAGAAAAGACGAAGAATCAACAAAGCCTGCTGCTTGAAAAGAGAATTGTTTAGCACCTCAAGGTCCAAACCTATGGCAAACCACATTGTCCGAACTATTGCATCTACCCAGACTGGCTATTGATCTGAGGAGACTAAAGTGAAATTCAGGTGCTAGGAAATAAAGAGGTTGTTTGAGCCTCACCCAGCAGGTAAGTGGCAAAGCCAAGAGGAGCAGCCAGTGCTTCTGCCTCTGTCATGTCCTGCCTTGTTCCTCTGTCCAGATGAAAAGGATATTTAATCAGGGTTGCTAGAAGCCTTTATTTTTATGCCTCAGAAAACACTAATCAATTGTAGGGTTGTGAGCCAAGAAGTGCCACTGAAATAAGATCCTGACCTCAGAGAGGGAGACACAATGGGAACTACTCATTTTGTTTTCCTATTCACGTCAGTATTATGCCTGCAGCTGATCATAAGATTCTGCTGTAATCAAATGCATTTTCAATGTAAACACACATTAAACTAGAAGGTTACATCTGCTGATCTCTGAGGTGGGGTCTGTTAGGCCAAAAGTGTCTGTGCCTGGTCTCACTTCCACTCCATGAGCAAATGCCTTTTCACAGACATAAGTACATGCCTAACTGTTTGCAGGGTTGCTGCATTGTTAATTGACCCTATAAAAATTATCAAACAGAAGCCTTCACCTTTCTTTAAACTGGAAGCTTACAGTGCACAGGTAAACGAAGATGAAAGACGAGTCAAGGGAAACCAGAATTAATAATTCTTCTAAGAACTTTCAGGCATGAATATGTGTGATACATTATAGATCTGACTGATGAATGGCCTGTAACTCATCAGAAATAATGGCTTACACTAAGTAATGGAGTTTCCTCTTTCAAGATGAAACATTGGTCACTTAAATGCCTTCCACATCACACTGCAAAAAATCCTTTTGGCTATTTAAGTACTGTTTTCTTTATAAGAAGTTATTAAAAGAAAAAGAATATTCCTGGTCTAAATATGTCACCCCATTAGTCAAAATAAATACACCAGGCCCTATTTCCCTGCATTACCTTTGGCATTGCTGCCATTGTTTTGTCAGTGTTCAGCAATTATTTATTCAGTATTCTGCTTTGTCAGATCTCTGGGTGCTTATGGGCCTGCAAAGGATGAACAATGGCATTACCCTTTGCATTATATACATTAAGAAGTTGCAGGCTTTTCTACCCATATTCAGTCATACCCCCCATTGTGTCTTTCTGCAATGGCTGCAACAGCCTGGGTATTTGCAAAACAACAACTTGAGCCAGGTAATCAGTAGAAGAGAGGATTCCTTCAGATTTATTAAGCATTGTTAAATGGTCCTGTCCAGACTTGTTTCTTCTGATGAAGAAGTATATTGGAATTTAATCCATGCAAAATCTGAGTGAATATGATACATTTTCAGTGTTCTCTCCCTCTGGAAAGTGATGACTGTTCCACACAGCTTTCTTAAGCAAGTCAAGTTTAGGCATTTTAATCTAATATTTATCTATTTGCCCATTAACTTTACATAGAGCTATCCACATAACCTTGCCTATCTACTATCCATTACCAGGGCTTCGAAGCAAACACTCTCCTCTTGAGCTGTCAGAGGAGGACGAAAACAGGAGAAATCTGGGGTGTCTCCCGCCTTCTCCAAGTTCCATACTTCCAAGCTTCTGATGAATCCTTCCCTCTAAACTGGTATGATTAGGCTAGAAGATAAAAATACCTTGTGTCATTGCTACCGCTCATTAAGCAAAACTGATTTTGCTAAGGAATTCACCAAAACTCAAAGAAAATTTCACCTGAGGTCAGTTTTTTTATTCAGGTTCAAAAAGCAGCTCTGGAAAACCAACCATATAATGGTTTATACTGCATTGTATTACATTTGCTGTTTGATGGTCTGGTAACACTTTAATAGTCTTGAATGAGCATTTAATTTAGATTTAATAGGGCATCTTCTCTGTTGTAATTAAATATCAATTGATTGTTAAAAGAGCACTTGCTAGATTTAATATATAAGAGATGAACCTGGGTTGCTAAGTAATTAACTCAGAACATAACAATAAAAATGCAATCTAATTTCTAGAGACAGAACTTGTAAAAAAGTTTATCAAGTTGGTGGACATGAGAGGAATTAAATAAAAATTGTTTAAAATTGTGTTTAATAATGGTCCTACGATCTATTAATTAGTTTGGTTAACTATTGATGATTTTGACCTTTGATGTAGACATTCCTTTGAGATGGAAATCAAACCATGAAAGTGCCTGTTCCCACTAGGCAGGCATGGTATCAAGAGACAGTTTTCTTCAAACAGGTATAGAAGAATTGTCAGGCATCTAATGGAATTTTAATGTTTTTTCTGCATTAATAATGTTTATAGTATCTGTGCTTTAAAAAAAAAAACAGCCTTTTAAATATTAAATTCACTATAATTTACAAATCATAGAATGGTTTGGACTGGAAGGAACTTCAAAAAAATCATCTAGTGTCCCTGCAAATTCATTTATTAATTACTAAATAAGTAATCAATTCCCACTATTTTTATTTTGCTTTTGCCATTCCTACTGCAGATATGTTTTTAATGGGGTCAGTCACCTAAAAATAGAACAACCAAAAAAACCCAGTCAGAACAATGGTTTTGGCTATTAATCATGAAAAGCCATCCATGGGCAGAGCATTAAATACTACATCAGAATCAGCTTCCACCAAACTAGCTAAAGAAAACAAGAACAAAAATGATGCAAGTATCTTAGAAATGAATTTCAAAGCATTTTTACAGGCTGGCATTGCTCTGAACTTACATTACATATGTAAAGCCCCTCACTACTAAATTAAGATATTTTCTCATTACAAGACATGTCCAAGATTCTCTTTGCAACTATGCCACCCACAAGCATCTTGTAATACGCCTGTAAATCAGTGACTGTGGCTGCAACACGATTTCTTCCCCCCAACATATGCTGTCCACTAAAAACAAACAATAACACAGCAGAACATTCGTAACTTCTGTTATGCCCAGGGTCCCTGGCCCAGACAGCTCAACTCACTGCTTACCAGCTTCAGTCTTTTTATTTCCATTCAGATTTAAGGAGGCAAAGTTTTGTCAATAAATGCCATTTAAAATAAAGCAGCTGAGATTTCATACTGGGATGTTGAGGTGTATGCGCGGCTACCTGGTTTCATGACAAGTCCCAAATTCGAGTGCATTGAAATATGATTTTGTTGTTGGCTTTCTTTTATTTTTTTCTCCATTCTCCCTGTCAAAATCATTCCAGGTGTTTAACAAAAAAATAGTAAAACCAGGATTGATTTTTAAGTCAACACTTTCCCAGAAAAGCCGACAAAGGGTACATCTTATGTAATGAAAATAAAACTACTAATAGTAGGGAAGTCTTGCAGGGTGCTGTGCATTGTGTAAAGGATGGAGGAAGAAGGAAGAAAAGAGATAGATGCTCAGGCCAGTGCAATTCTCAAATAGAAAGACATTAATAACGGCTCTTGTCACACAGTCCCTTCAGGTGCCATGACTTTGAGAAGAAGGGTGGAACTTCCTTTTAGTTCACATTTTTTCCACTGAACATGACAAAAGCACAGGTTAAGAAATTCCTCCAGTGACAGGGCTGCTAAGTGCAGACAGGACAGCTTCTTCAATCACACTGTTTGCTTTTGTCCAGATAGTCTTTTCAGATGAGTCCAAGTAGAAATGAAGTAGAACATGAGAATTTTTCTTGCAGTGCCATACCCAGGCCAGAGAGCTCGGGTTTTATTTATGTTTTAGAGGCATAACAAGCTCACGATTACAGCACACTGGAACCAGCTTGGAGGACACGGATAGAAGTAGGCTTACCCACAGGCTGACTTTTATCAGAATTTGAAAGGCCAGGGAGCAGGGAACCAGTAAGGAAATATTACTGCCTAAGAGATGATGGCACAATTCACACCACAGTGAAAATAATGGAGCAAACTCATCACTGTTCAAAGCCTGTTGGCTCTGGCAGCTCTTGCTCCTCTGTATCTGTCTGATCCCAGTGCAAACTTACCTTTAGGAGTATTTGCATGGCTGGGACATTTGAGAGGAATTGAGCACAGCAGAAGACATGGTAAATGTTGGTAAATGAGAGGCAGCGAGCAGACACTGCAGTGCTGGTTTGCCTGATTTGCAGTGCAGTGCACTTCAGTGCATGTGTGCCCACGCATGCACATCCACCCTCTGTACATCCCTCTGTCTGCTGGCCTCCCCAGTGTCTATGAAGGTCAGGACCAAACCATCAACCTCTTCTGTTCATTACAATTAACGGGCCATCAGGAGGTCAAGAGATGCATGTCGGACCAAAATACCCTCAAATAAAGTGGCAAGTTTTGAACTGCCTGCTATAAAGATGGCTTAAGAACCCCTGTATTTTCATTTCCTACAAAAAATGTGCTTGTCCAACCAATCCCTAAAAGCCTGGTCCTTTAGCACACACGTTCTTCAGGTAAGGAGCATCTCTCACCAGAGACTTGCGCATCTCCTGCCGTGGTGAAGCCTTAAACTGGATAAAGCCACTAAACTCTACCCTAATATAAGAATTAAATAATAGAGCCAAAATATTCATTTAGGGGAAAATATCCTATATTTTACTACCCTATATTTTCCTCTACTCAATACAAACCTCAGCAGAACTGGGACCTGGAGGCTGGAGAGAAGAAAGTGACAATTTATTCCTAAAAACTCCAGAACCACAGCCACTAAATAACAGGGGCAACTGCTGTGACAGGCAACTCCTTCTTTTATAGGGATGAGATTTTTGTCCTAAATATCTTCCCAGTATCAACAATGTAATGTGAAAACTGAAATGAAACAAAGCACTTCTCTGATATTACTTTTAGCACAACAGCAAGGATACACTTGCATTTTTTTATTTGATTTTTAAGTCTTACTTGCATAGCTTATTTCTCCCCAAAGTGTTTGTGGAAAATTAGCACCAACCTTCTGTAACTTGCAGGGTACAATTTACCAGTATGTAAATCTTACCTTCACATAACTCAAAAATAGTAAAGCTTAAAGGATTTGCAGCTGAGAACCAAACTGATCCAACTCTCTGGAGCGTTAATGCAAAATCTCCCATTGACTTTTATAGGCATTAGAGCAGACCCTCAGCTGTCTTTATAATCTACAAAGGGAAAATGAGACTTCCAGAAAATTGGCTTAGCATTATTTTAAGACTATAAATGTTTCTACTTGGAAACAGTAGACTTTACATGTTTTTCTCCCAATACAAAGATGAAAATGTTCCCATAAAAAATACTTTGTTAAAATGCTTTTTGGAGAAAGTCCCATCCTTGAAAGATGCATTTGCTAAGGGTATCTCAGAAGTGACTTTCTCATTTGAGAGCACCTAATTTCCACCAGAATGCTAATTGCTCATATCATTACTTTCTAAGTAGGCAGTAACTTTCCTTCCTTCCTTTCCTCTTGCCAAAGCCTTCCCACTCCTGTCTTTATAGCTACTTCTCCCCCCTCCCCAACCTTTTGTTATAGCAAGGAAGTAATTAAAACCCAAACATTTCTACCATTACCACAACACGAAGGATACAGATCAAGAATACAGCACACAGAAATTCTAAAAAATTAAGATTCTTGTAACTCATCTGGTGCTCCTTTTCCCCCATGAACCAGCCATGGTTACAAACAGAAGCTTCAGCCCTCTTCTCCAGAGGAGCAGGATGAGATGCCCTGTTACTTAGGCTCATCCATGGGCAAGTGCAGGGAGATGGGCCTTTCCTCCTAATGAAAGGAAACATAATCTATTAAAATATAGTAACTGGGTTGTCAAGCTGAAATTTTAGTGGGAGAAGACAGATAAAAATCTTCATTTTCAAAATACATGCAGGTACGCGACTACTCTGCTTTCATAGTGTATTTGTGCTAATTTAACAATTTTTTGAATCTGCTTTTACTAATATTTATTTTTCGTAACAGGAACACTATAATAACCAGGAGAACTTTTGCTGACAAAACTCCAGGAAAACCCTCTCCCACAGCACACCCCCAAATAATTTTTTTTTCTGCGAAAATGGTTTATTTTCTCAGTTGGATATCTTCATTTTGATGCAGTAACACATCTCCAATCAAAGCATTATCCCAAACCTGTTGCATTTTTCCACTTTCAATTGAAGCTCTGAAAATGCACACACACAGAAAATGTACAAATCAATTGGTGGCAGGATACTCCCATTGCTACTCAGAATTCCTCCATCACCTCTATTTAGAGTTCTGGAAAATTTCTGTAAGAGGAGAGCTTGGCTGTAGCCTCTCCACTAACAAGCGCCTCTATTAGCATTCACTTTACATCAGCAGAAATGAAGCTTCCTTTCTTGTTTTCTTTTTTTTTATCTTGTGGGAAGAACAAACAAAAGCTTTATTATTCTCTGCATTGTCTGCAGAAGTTAGACAACTCCTGGCTTCAATGAAGATCAAATATTAATGCCATATCCCAAGCAGGATTTTTGAAGATATCAGCATCTCATGCTTGTTGAAAACAGTGGCTGGAGAAAACTCTTTACAGAGAAGTCCTTTAAAGTGTGTGATGCTTGCAGATGAAAAACAGTAGGTTGTTGAATGCTATTTTTGAAGAAACTTGGAGAAGCTATGGTAGGCCAGACAGCCTTGCCAAGTAACCATCATGGAAATAAGCAGAGGCAGGGATTCATTTTCAGATGTGGAGTTTCAGAAATGATCAGGGGGAAAAGCTGGGGTTTGCCTTTCCCCTGGGTACATCAGCTGCAGTGCCAGCCTGGAGCTTCAACCTAATCCCATCCCACAGCCACTGGATTAAGACAGACAAGATGCAAGAAAGAGCAGCAGCATTGACAGTTCTACTAGAAATGACCCCTATCAATTTGCTAGCTTTGGGTAGTGACAGTTATTGCCAAAAATAATAATTTATTTTCTTTTTCCTCTCTAAATTTTTCCACTTTAATCTTTGCAGGTGGAGGCAGAGACTCATTTTGCTTATATTCACAGCAAGCCCTGTGACAGAAGGGATCAGGAGGGGAGGCAGGAGGGAGGAAGAATGAAGACCACAAGAATGGGATGGTGCTTCAGCCTCAGAAAGGAAATGAAGGAAAATTTCCTAGAAAACTAGGAGCATTTTCATGCTTTTGACAGAGTAGTTTTTGTTGGTTCACTCCTGTTTTTAGCATTAGTACCCTCCTAGAACAGCTAAGTACTGCCTTTCATTGGGGAAGCAGCATAAGCTCCAGAAGAAATCTCTCCTGCAGCCCTACAAACCACCCAGAGCAGAGGATATGGCAGACCTCTACTAGCTGCTGACAGAAAGAGAAAGAGCTTTCACTTCTGGGTAACGTTTAGTTTCCATCCTCTTCCACCACTGCCAGAGGAGGCCCTGGGGTGGGTGGCCATGGTCCAACTTACAACGGTATCTGGTCCAGTCACACAACACCCCAAAGGGACGAGTCACAACCCTTCCTCTGAACAGAGACTCTCTCTGCCCCCTGTGATAAGAAACATGGCCAGATCTCTCAGCCTTTGTAGCAATTATCCCATGGAAGAATTTAACTTATTTCAGAGGCCTTGAGGAAATGGAGACTTCTGTATCCCTTAAAAAAAAAAAAAATATATATATCTATATAAAACCCATCATATAATAAAAATTTCAGCTGTACTTTTCTACTTGTATGAAGATTTAGGAGCTCCTATGAGGAATATCTTTCTGAATTTCCTGGAGCTTGTGTGCCTAAACACCTGACTACTCGTTTTTTCCCTGGTGTCATCACCTAGCTAAACCTGTTGTCTAAAACCAGTTTGCACAGAAGGGTAAGAATCCATGACATTTAAAGTAATTTGTTATTCATGAAACAAACGTCTCCAAAATCTTTTCCAGCCCTGGTAGTGTAAATAGGGTCAGGCACGTGTTCAACGGGTTAATCCCAACCCAGCCTGCCCATGTCAGCTGCTATAAACTCTTTGGAAATGTTAACTAAAGGTGATTAAAACACAAGAATGCCTGCACTGAGTCAGACCAAAGGTCCATCCAGGTTCAACTCTTCTCCACAAACATGGCTATGGCTAGACCAGCTTCCAGCTTGTAAATCTGCTGAGCAGGAGGTGTGACAAAAACTGCTGCATATGCTACAAATCCTGTTTAAAGAACAAGAGCTTTCCTTTGGAGAACAGTGCTATAATTTACAACAAAAGGACCCTCAAAATCTCTCAAAGAGGGACCATAAACACAACACACATTCCACTCAGAGCTAGACTCTCTAGATGTATTTTGTTTCTAAATAGGACCACTTTCATTAGGTTGGCTGCTAATTAAAAGGTTTCTTACATTGCTGGATTTACAAGCAGATTTCTTACTGCTTTCATTGTACATCACAAAGAAACCAGAATGTGTTCTTTCAAAGTCCTTAACAATTCATTACAGCACCGCAACATCTGATATGACAGAGAAATGAAGCAAGAATAAGGTTATAGCGAATGCAAATATTAGCAAGCGACTGCTCTTCATCTTTCTTTTCTGGGGTGATCCTGAGAGCAGATGCAGAGCAATGGGTATACTGCTCTCAGTCGTCAAAACCTCCAACTGCATATACCTGCATAACAATTACCTGTGTGCTGCACTGCATCAGCCAAGCACTTGCAGGGACAAAGGAAACAGGCAGGTCTTCTTTTAATCTTAATTCTATTGCCTACAAAAAGCAGACGTAGAATGTGATGAAATATATGTTGGTAGGGAACAGCTTAGGGACATCTGATGACATTAACTCTTTAGCAACCACACATACACAAAACTCTGCTATGCTTTTACACACCGGCAATCTGCATTTCATATTTCATTGACTTATTTTATTCTAAGGACACAGTCAGTGTGGGAGGAATAATAGCTTTAGCAAACTGAGGCAAAACCTGAATGTCTGATTTCCACTCCCAAGCAGTATTTCTGCCTTTGGGATGACTCAATTGCTCTTCTTCATCATCCACTCTCTGTATCTGGGTTTAACTTTTGTGGACCCACATAGCATTGCACAAACCTTGAAAATGGTAAGTATAGTTTTGCAGTGTTGGATCCATTTATTTCTCCATGAGTCTTGGTATGGACACTGGAGCATTCAGTCATCTCCAGGCTGGCCAAGATTTTATGGGATACAGGCTGAACAAGCACAGGACAAGGAGTTATCTCCACCTCCAAGCTCTGACAGTGCTGGCAAACACTGCACTGAGAAAAAGCCCCAATTTCCTAGAGGAAAAAGCCCCTATTTCCTATGGCACAGTGAAAATAAGGACCCCTTTTAAGAAGGGATACTATTTGTGGAGTGCACAGGTGGAGTTTCACAAAGGGATCACTAAAACCTTCTTTATTCCAGCAAAATGTCACTAACATCATACAGGTACATCTTTTCTATCTCCTGTGCCTTATGGTGCTGCTGCCAATGTCCTTGTCTAGCAAATAACAAATAATGTTCAAAATAAAAAATAAGCTGGTCTTCCCAAAGGATATGCACAATGTGGGCACCCTCACCCTGCCTCAGAAACATGTCTTCATGAGTCATTTTGGTGTGGGGAAAAGCCACAGTCCTCTCTGCAGCGTTTCCAAAAACACCCATTACTAAGACATGCCCTGTGCTCTGAACCCCTTCTCTGAGGCTTTTCCTCCCATCACAGTTTGGAGACCAGAGTGGCTTCTCTTGTGAAGTCTATTTTGGAGCATAGGCTTGAAAAAGTGAGCAATGCAAATGAGACTTTGAAAGCCCAAAGCAAAATGAGACACAGTGTCCTGCCTGTGGCAAGGCCCCCCTATGTGGGGCCACTGCTGCCACAACATCCATGGTGAAGGGGCTGTATGTTAACCCTGCCACCTGCCATTTCCCATTCACAGAAAAGCTGGATCTGCAGAGCTCCATTTTCAAATATGCATTGGTGTATAGGGAAGCAAAGGGAATAATGACAAACTGACATCTCCCATTGCCTGACTGCATTTTGATATCAGTGTTTTCTCCTCTTGGATTTCATGGAACCTGCAGAGATAACCCTTGGTGCTCAGAGCCTCCTAAAATAATCTGTAGTAGGGAGTGAACAAGACAGCTGAAGCAAACAGAGATGTAATGGGGACAACAGTCTTCCCAAGCACAGAATTTGAGAATCCCAGTGGACTTCGACTTTAAAGCATCTCCCCATCCTCACATTAACAAGATACTTCACTCCTCCACAAAGAAGCAAAAGCATATATATATAAATACATATATATTAAACATAGGTATTAATACCTCTGTATAGGGAGAGGAGATAAGAAGGAGGATAAGGAGAAAGACAGACCACAGATCAGGATCCAGCCCAATGACCATATTAAGCATGTGCCTGTCATGCCAACTCCTCTGCCAGCCTGGCACTAATATTACGGAAGAAAAATGTGGCTCTTAGCAGCATGCATGAGTGCTTCAGTGACCTTAAGATGACATTAATTTGTTATGCCTTCTTAAGATAGATTTCCATTATTGCAAATTTTTTAATACCAGTGGGGAAAACACAGAAACCTGTCAGCATTGGCTGATTTGAAAGGTGATGCAATTATCATCAAGCCTTGGAAAAGGATTTTAAATTAGAGACGACTTAGTCTGTAAATACTTTGTGTCTAGATTATTGTTCTCTTTTCCTAATGGCTTTTGGCATAGGCCCTTGTCAGTGGTTTATTGTACAACCCTTTAGCTGTGACAGTGTCTTCTATGAATAAATCATACACTTCGCTAAGCACCAGACGATGGCAAAATGCAACAGCGGATCAAATAAACAATAAAGCACCATTACAGCTGCCTGTTCTCCTCTGCAGGTTTACATCACCATCTGATTTAATTTCCTATTTGTAAAGGCACAGCTCACTGCAATGCCATTATGAAATAAAATCATAAATGTTCACACGGGCACAAATGAAAAGTGAGACACCTGCTTGGTTACGAGGTATTTACTCCCTCAGCAATGTTGTTCAGCATCTTATTTGTATGCTTGGATCAGAAAGAGGAGAATTTAGAGAGGATAAAATACTTTGGGCCTGTTACTGCCGCAACAGCAAGATTGTGCAGCAACGTGTGTGTGTGCTGCAGTCAGACCTGCTTTTATCACATAAATGAAATTAACTAGCAAGGGGAAAGGATAAAATAAAATACACATGCATTACTATTCTGGACTCTTTGGTGACATTGAGCTTACCTAGCACTGGAAGCTGGAAACTGTAAATTGTTGCTGTGCCACTAGGGATGAGCAGCTCTGCTCTTCAGCTCAGGACCTCAGTATGCTGCTCCAGAAGAGCACCAACCAGACGAAGTCTCTTCTTTAAAGCATCCAACAAGGATACATTACTTTCTCTGGAACATAAAAAAGAGCAGGGTCAGGGGTATAACTCAGCCTGTCTTTGCTTACCACTGCCTCTCTTCAGTTTAACACAATCCTGAAAAGTCAGGCCATGCAACATGTCATCTGAGTACAGATCTCTAGCGGACATAGCCATGCTCTACAAACTTAACCATCTACAACAGCTGTAGCAGCTGTTCTGCAGTCTTCTTGTGGAAGCAAGGTGCTTAGCACAACTGATTTTAGTCTCTCTCTGGTCATTTTCCCTATTTCTCTTCCTAACCACCCTTTATCAGTGTGGTTGACTGTAACGATGCGGAAATTTTTGCTGACCACGTTTGTTTTGGAATGGCTTTGAGCTGATACGCAGTTATGGTGTGCCACAGTCTGATATCACTGTAAGTGTATTGGGTTTGCATGACAAAGTTTTGGTAGGAGGAGGGCTACAGGGGCGGCTGCTGTCAGAAGCTGCTAAAAATTACTTATGTGTCTGAAGGAGCCAATGCCAGCCGGTGCCAAGATGGACCTGCCTATGGCCAAAGCCAAGGGGCAGGGGGGAAGATCTGATTTTATTTCTCATTATTTTACTCTTATTTGATGGATAATAAACTAATTTTCCCAAGTCGAGTTTGGCCAGTGATGGTAACCGGCAAGTGAACTATCCCTGTCCTTATCTCGACATACAAGCTTTTTGTTCTAATTTTTCTTCCCCATCCTGCTGAGGAGGGGGGTGTCTGAGCGGCTTTGGTGGGCACCTGGCATACATCCAGGGTCAACCCATCACAGTAAGCAGATAAAAATTTAACAATAGAAAAAAAAGAAAAGCAAAAACCCACCAAAAAAAAAAAAAAAAAAAAAAAAGAGAGAAAAAAAAATCAACCCAAAAACCCCCTTGAAAAATTCATCTTTTCACTGAGATGTTTATATAGACCTCTGCTTGTCTCTCTTCTACATTTCCTCTCCAGAGGAAAATACTATACTTGTGTTGTCAAGGGGAAACAGTGGGGACAAATATGAGGAAAAGTATCCTGATGTGTTTGCTGATGCTCGCCTTTACCCCTGGACACAAAGCATCTCCCAGGCCATCAGGCAGTCAGCTCATCAATAACTCTGCCAGCAAGAATAAATATCTGGCCATGAATGGAAATCTAGACTTCTCAGGGCTTTGCATGTCCTCAGAGATGGACCTGGTGGGACACAGTGAAAGGAAATTGTCAGTGCAGGGTTATCTTCGCTGCTCCCAGACAGCATCTAGTGAAAGGCTGTGATTTACCTTAGTGCTAGAAAAGTCATTTCTTCCAGAATTGACTCTTCCAGGCTCCTCTTCCTCCCCACAGTGAAGTGTCACAGAGGCATCCTTGGCTGATATAGCTGGCTTTATTATAAAGGCTCCAGTTCTGGTAAGGTTACTGAATTAGAAGATGCATCTGCTTCATTTATCAGATTTGTGCAGCCCATTGCACACAGACTCCCTAGGCAACTGCACTTCTGTACCTAGCTGAGATATTTGCAAGGAAGAGCTTTACCTGGCTGCTGAAGACAGCTGCCAAGAGTGCCTTTAGTTAGAAAAGTACACCCAAAATAGCTTTTTTTCAACATATACATAGCTATGGTCTGGTCATAGCAGTCGTGCACTCCTGCTGCAATGTAATACTGACCAACTCAGAGTTAGTTTTTTAATACTGCATCACTGCTGCTTGCTTCACTGAAACCTTCTTGGTGAGTATGAACATGTGAAATTCCAAAAGATATTCTATACATAATTTCCATGTAAACTGTCTGCAACAGTGAACCAGAGCTCTAACATTTGTCCAGGAAGGTATTTTTGGTTTATAGTTAAAACACAAGCACTGACCTTTAAAAATCTAATTTCTATCTAGTAAAGCTGAGATAGGGGTAAGCAAATAGAAAGCTCACTGCTACATACTGATTTATATTTACCACTGGCTTCTGATAAACAACAGAGAGCCCAAGAGTCTCAGCTGCTGCTAAGAGCGGCGGTTTCACTGACATCAACTTTGATGCAGAGCCTGGCCTTTTTGAGACCTGTTTGAGATCAGCACTCTGCTCCAAGATTTAACGTAAACCCAGGTACAGTTTCATCCTTGGTCTTGCTAGTCTCATTTCCCAGTTTTGGGCCACCCACTGCTGTCTTCTTCACATGTAACTGCTAATGATCACCTAGGGAGCTCCGTGAGGACAAAATGGCACTGTGAAACCAACTTAGCTCAACAGCATCTACCTACCCAAATACTTCATTAAGTCTTTTCCCCCTTTTAGCCAAAGTGCTTACCTCTGCTGTGTTGGCTGTTGCCATTTTCAGCAAAGATGAGAGAAAAAGAGAAGTACTTGGTGCTTCAGCCATCTCTGAATGCACCATCTGCGAGTCAATCTTCTGTATTCATCCAGTCATGAACTAGATGTTTCCTGGGTCTCCTTTTGTAGCTAATGCAGCTGCACTTCTAAGTGCCCTTCTACTTGACCCTTGCTCTGTGCTTTTGTCTTTCTGCTTTTTTCTCTGTCCTTAGAGTACTCTCCTTTGCTCTGTTTTTCAGAGGGCTGATCCAGTTTTTGCTTTCTGTACAATTATTTTTTGCTCAGTCAATAAAGAGCTCATGATTTAGCAACCATGGTCTCTTATTATCGTCTTACTGCTCCTCTGCATTGGGATGAATTGTACCTCTGCCCTGAATAGCATTTATAAAGAACTGACAAATTTCCAGCACTCAAGTTTTGAGTTTATTGGACTTCCCCCTATTGAAGGTCATTGGTGGGTTTTTTTCCTTGATTTCTGGGAGGTGTTTTCTTCACTTTATTTCTTCCAATATGGTTTGTGACCTCTGTATTTCATGGTCATACACATAGGTCACCTTCTACCTTCATGTTCTCAGCCAGTTTGTGTTGCTCCTTAGAATCAAAGCTGGAATATCCCATTTTCCTTTCCAAGTTGCATATTTGAATGTTAGGTCTAACACCTCTTCCTGGGTGGCTCAGCAGCCCTTCACTGGTCAGCTCACCCCACCCCTAGGACTGGAAATCTCTGTGTGATTTTAGCTTTCATGCAAGCCAGAGGATCTGATCAGGGACTTAACAAACAGCTCTTGTTTTCAGTAAGCTACCTGAAACTCACTGAAACATGCTAGGGCATGGCAGTCACAGCCACAGAGCAGGAGCAAAGGCAGGGAGCTCCAGTCTCTGTGGGCTCTTGCCTTCAAGCCTGAAGAGAAACAGTAAAATCCTATGGTCTTGCTATCCCACATACAGGTAATAATCGTGCATACACTTGCAAGCCTGAGAACTCTAAAATATTGATTTGTCAATATACTGCAGAGCTGAGAAGGGTTTTTTGAGGATTTTCAAGAGCTCGGGGAGAGGGTTGCCTAGTACCAGTGGTATGGTTAAGTACTAAGCCAACACAAGGATTACCCCAGCAAGCCCTTAGTTACTTGTCATGAGTAGTCCGGGAAAATGATATAAGCACCATCCCAGTCTGCTGAGTATTTGGGATCAGCTCAGGCCAGGCCTCAGACTGGGTCAGTACCTACTTAGGTGAATAAGCAGAAAATTAAATCCTCCTAAAGCCAACTTTTTTTTTTTTCTTTTTCCTTACATTATTTCTGCATTATATTTTTAAGTAAGCAGTGGTTGTGTGGCAAAGGCTGACTTGGAGACAGAGAGGGAAAATGGAAGAGAGGAATCTCAGTTCCCCTCAAGCATCTATAGCTTTAATACTTTTTCCACTGTGTTAAAAAAATGAAGCATTCAATGAGGAACAAACATTGGAGAGTAACAGCAGACAAGGTTGAGCTGTGCTAGTAACTGATATATAGCTGTGGTTAAATTATTTAGTCTTCCTTTCTAAATGCAGCCTCGTGCCTGTGAAATGAAAAGCCTGCCCTCTGTAGACAGAAGAAGTGAGGATGCATTATTTGGGGACTATGCAACATGCTGAAGCAGTGTTACAAAAGCTCTCAAAGACTTCCCAAATTAAGTGAGGTGGACATCTGGTTTGTATTTGGCATCAGACCCACAAGGAAAAGTTCCCCAAGAGAAATGTTTCCAAATAGAAGTGACCACACAGAGATCTGGAGGGAGGGAAAACGGACATCCTTCTACAGCTGCATTTTAAAACTTGAGAAATATTTTTGGGTTTACTTTATTGTTTCTGTTGCCCCTCTCTGGTGTTCCCAGAGCTACAAACAAAATCGTGTTCTCCCACTGCTATAGTGGAGATCGCCCTGCAAATAGGCTGCTGCAAATAGGGTAATTGCTTACTTCTTGGAGACAAACTTTAAATTATTCTTAACTTATGTCACAGTCCAGCAGCTTCAGTAGCTTTTAAAGCAACCACAAAGAAAACAATTTTAAAGAGACCCTAAATGCATTTTCTATTCTGGTTGGCAGAGCAGGAATGCAAGTTAGTGGGCTTCTGCTCTTGGAAGACTGTGTCTTTTGTGACATACACTTAAAATTTTTAAGAGCATCCCATTCAGCTAAAAAAAACCACCAAAACACAGAAAGTGCATTTGACAGAAGCCTACAAATGTCAGCAAGATGTTAAGGATGATAAAATAAGTCACCTGTTTTAGTGTTTGCTGGATCTCCAAGGCTTGAAGTGCTGTAAGATGTCAGGTATACTGAAGAAATGTTTGGTTTCCTTCTCAGTAACAATTATAATACTAAATACTAATACGATTTACAGCAGCATAATTACTAGTGAGTCTTGATTCTATGATACTTGTTTGGATAGCTGTCTGAGCCAGAGCTTTACAGCACTATAGTGTGAGAATAAAGAACTCTTCTCTTAGATTTTGGTATGTGATTTTAATTTGAAGTTACAATTGTATCAGAAGACCTATCTTTAAAGTCTTGTTAGTTACTAATCTGCCTCTTGTCTTTCTGTTCCCAGCCATCACCAGAATCACTGTTGATAGTCACATCTTCCAGCTTGGCTCTCTCCCCTCACCACCCCACTTAGATGTTTTGCTTCCAGGACACTGTAATCACATTCTTATTGAAGACAAGACACTGAGACACTGTGACACTGTCTAAGCACACTCTTAAACACCAGTCCTACTTTGATAAACCTGGGCATTCACCTCTTCATCTGTCTCCCATTCTCTCTTTAACTCTGATAACTCTGTGCTCCTTATTCAGACTCTGAACTTGCTCTTATTTCTTCTCCACTCACCACAGATTGCTGGATGCAGTTCTTTGGTTTGGCTCCCACAGTCACCACCACCCTGCCCTGAAATATCTGCATCTTTAAGCACCTAACAACCTTCACAAATCTAGCCCACAGTTACTTTAATCTTATATTTCCCAGGAAGAGCCCTTTCTATTGTGGGTTGTTTTTTGTGGGTTTTTTTTGCCTTAGAGGTTGTTAACTGATTCAAGGAATTAAGATGTCCAACATCTATAGGAGTCCAGCCCAGAATAACTCACGCAGGCATCTGACATACACCATTACATCTCACACAGCTCTGGCTTCTGCATCACCAAGCGACTCAAGCCTACTCTTACCAAGGACAGATGTTTCCCAGGGAATTTAAGAAGCCAATTATAAGGCTTACATCACCATTTAATGGCTATGTGCTCTCTCTCTGGCCACATTCCTTGCCATTAATAAAATATAAGTGACTAGATTTGAAGTGCACACTGATTTGTAAATCCTACTTAGTAGTGCTAAAGCTGCTGAATATAGAGATGCCTGATTTGGAAACTGCTTTTGTCATCAAGGGGAGAGTCGAGTCCTAGTTTAAGGCCTGCAAAAACCCCTCTAGAGCTCCACAATTTCTTTTCCAGGCAGTTGAGGCTTTACAAAAGCATGGCTTTCTGTCTTTATTACTGTCTGGCAGCACGTGCAACTGCAAACCTATCCTGAAGCTGCAGATGGGATGAGCTCCAGACAATTCCAACAACAGTACCTGTCATCTTTCAATCACTCTGCTTGAACACACAGGGAGCTTTTCCTGCAATCCAGACTGACAGTCCAAAATCATCTTTTGAAATGCGATCTGTATTATTTGGTCCTGCACTTTGCTCTGGATTTTCTCACATCCCCATTAGAAAACACTAAAGCCATTAAGTTTGCTTAACTAAATGTTTGGCTCTGCAAAGCCACTGGTATACATTACAAAGCTATTTTACCATTCTATACACCCTGTTCCTTAAAACTTTGAACTGTAAAGTTCAGAGGAAATGACTGGTATCTGCGTAGTTTCAGGAAAAATAGGCTATAAAAGCTGTACCCATTTCCCATCTAGAGCTAGTTGCTAAAAGATTAATATTTTTCTTCTTTTTTCTGTTAGAACTGCAGCAGAGAAAACTACTTAAGTTGGCTTAATAGATGGCTTTCTAAATGTTAACTGAAAAAATTAATTTGACCTCTGAATGCAGCAAAAAATGGGGTCTTTGGCATCAGATGGTTTTTGTATTATTATTGAGAGGATCTAGTTGTAAGTAGGTACAAAAGTAAGCACTGTGAATACAATTGTTCAAGAGATGGTTCTTGCTGCATGAAGATCCCAGTCTAAATGAAACAGAGAAGCAGCAGGTGCAAGGCCCTAGCCAAGCATGGGGAGACAGGATGTGTTGCTCAAGGTACAGCCTAGTGCTTGGTCTTTTGGGCCGTCAATTTGTCTGGGAGTAAACCCAAGGACAGTCAAATTACACTGACCAATTCTCCAGCAAGTTGATGCTGACATTTGGGACCATTTTGCACTATTTCTCATGATTGAGCTTCAGGGAGCAAGTCCTGTGTACAGAGAATATGCAGGGAAGTTTTTGTGATCCTGATTCAAAGATCCCAAGTACGGTGTGTCAAGTATGTGCAAAATTAACAAAAATATCACGTGCCTCAATTAATTCAAACTTACATAAGCAATAAATGCATCATTTGCATTATTACTAACACATACAATTTAGAGGCATGTTTGGATATGAATCTAACATGATAGCTTTAGTAAATTAATTAGATAATTGCTAAACATACTAATTGATTTTTAATTACAGAGAATGAAGCTTGCAGCAGAGCCAAGACTGGCAGACTTCTCTGTCATTAGAGAACAAAAGGAACTTCAGCAACATTTCAGCATCCCCAGACTCAGACATGTCCTCTTTTCTGTATCTTTTTCTCTAAGTTATTTACAAACCTGCCAAGACTTCCCTGTTGTCGTGGTTTAAACCCAGCTATAACTCACCCAGTTCTCTCACTCAATCCCCCC
>JANRGW010021168.1:0-19985 GCA_024733675.1 Psilopsiagon aymara
CTCATGATCACTGCAATCAAGGCTGCCCTGGAGTGTCACATTTCCAACCAGCCCTTCCCTGTTGGTGAGCACAAGGTAATAGGAAATGCCAATAATTTTAAAATATAGTATTTAGTTTTATACATCCTAGGACTTATGGAAGTGCTGTAAGCAGCAAGTCATTAAATCATTTAATATATACTGCTAGACAAGGAAAATGAGGTACCTTATTAATTTAGGTATTCTGTAAATGTCAGTAGGCAGCTTTTCAAAGATTAAGTACATGAAGATTTCTATATACTCTCTGGTGTTGCAAACATGTATTATAGATAATTTTTATCATTTGACTCTACCCAATTATTTGAACTGTAGCAAGTCTGCTTCTCAGAAATTGTCTCATCAGCTCTGACAGGGCAGACAGGTACTGTAAGAAACATCTATTCTACTTAAGAATGGAATGGAGCAGAATGGAATGGAATAGGATAGGACAGAATGGAATTTAGCTGGTTTATTTTGAAATTACCACAAAAAAGACTCCACTGGCAAAAGGTAATACATGCAAACTCAAGCAGAAAGAATCAGGAAGAGACAAGAAAGCCAACCTTAACATACTTCTTAAAAAAGCATTTCAGTTCATTAAATGTTTGATGTCAGAACCTGGGGTGGTGTTTTCATAATCACATATCTTATTTAATGTAGAAATCCTTCCAAGAAACAGATTTCATTGGACCAAACAAATGTTATGGCTAACTTCTATCTTTTTGCCTCTACTTTATAATCCATCAAAGCTGGAACATCTTGAGGCATTCCCCTCAATCATCTATTGCGAGTAAATGTTTCTAAAACTGAATCTTCAATTAGATAAAAGAAGCTTAAAGCAGGACATCAACACTTTGCTCTAACAAAGCATACGCCATATCTTCCCTGGAGAGAAGATTTTTGATTCTTAGACTTACCTTTTAGAATGTTAAGTGATGTGGGGGCTTAGATTTCCTAGAATTCCAGTGAAGAAGCAGATGAGAGCTTGACACATCTGGCTGTAAAATGTGGTGCCATTTTAACTGGTTGGCAATTGCAGGATACATGACAATGTGCAACAGATGTTAGAGTATTAATCACCATGTTTTACTTTCTCTGGTGAAGTGTTCCAGAGTTATTCAAATGGTAAGGCTTGACAGCTCCTGTAAGTTGTTTTCATTGCACTGAAACTGGAGAAATAATGTGGCCAAGCTTCTCCAAACAGAAGAATAAATTGTCAAGTCTGTGTGAGGTCTTACTGTTTAGAAAAAAAAAAAAAAAAGAGAGACCCAGCAGCTACTGATAAAGGCTGCTTGGATAATAACAAGGACTAAAATGTCTAAGACTCTGTCCATCAGGGATGGGCTTTCCTCCGAGGGGAGCATTAAGCTTATTAAACTGCTGATTAGCAGGTAGTGACTTTTGAATTAGGAGAGATTTTCTTGGTGAACATTAAAATGGAAGCCTCAGTCCTGAGGAGAAGAGATGTCTTGTTGAAAATGTCAAGCCTAGAAGACTTTCAGGTTCAGGAAATTAGTTATTTCTCCTGGGGTTTGAAACTACATTTTCGATTCCTGGTAGAGATAGGAAGTAAGTCTTCCCACCAAGTCATCTTCACAAATTGTAATATTAGAAAGAATAATTATTCTTTAATTCATATTCATTGCACTGTTTTGATTAGTATTATTACTCTTTTACTGTGTTTCTATTATATATTTTGTAAAAGGTGCAAATGAAGATATGTGGGATGTTCAAAACCATTAACACCAGTTCATCATATAGTATGATATCACATACAAATGGCAGTTACAAGGCTTTAAAAATCTCTGGGACATATCAAGCCAAGAAACAAGGCCACTTGTCCCTTTCAAAAGCCATTTATATTAAAGAGCATTCTTCTATGTCTTTGACGATCTTACCAGAGTGCTGAAACATTGCAAGTGACTTCTGAATTCTCATTTCCCAGGGAATATTTTAAGTTTCAGAATATGAAACTGAACTTCTTCTCTTGCCTCAGCTACTCCTCTTTGTTTTGCATGAATTTGAATTGTATGGGCACTTCCACTTCCCAAAAATGTGCATATAAATATATATATCTCCTTTCTGGAAATACAGGCAGGGTAAAACTTGTGTTATGAACCATTCTGGAATATGGGCTTGCGGTAGAGCCTGAGCAGTTACATGATGACAGGACTGAGGAAGTTCTGTACATTCCCATAAAAAGAAACACCAACACTTATAGGACATGACTATCAGCAGAAATCTGGGCACTGATGACTGTTCAGTTACAATAGTTATTTCTCTGCCCCTAGGTTTAATGATGGATAACACATTGCTAACAAGTGGGGGTCCAGACTTTCAGGCACCTCAGAATATGCTGATAGATACAGTAAGAAAAAAAAATAATGGTCTACGAGTAAGATGATAAGCATCTGCAAGAGTCTTTTCAGGTCTCCAAACTTTAATTTTCCTGCAAATCCATTTTTATGAATTGTTAAATAATTGAAGATAAAATATCCATCTGTATTACTCAGATTGCAGTGTTAGGACTGATGGTCACAAGAGATGTCTGCATTGTTGCTTCTCCCATATCACCCTATGCCTCTAATTGATTTTAATTTAAATCAACTTTTGATAGAAGCAGATAACTTAGACTGGATTTTAACATATGAAAGAGAAATATTGGGGGGGGGAGGGTGTCGGGAACTTCTAAAGCTTGCATCTTGTCACTACATTTTTTTTTGGGGGGGAAAAGAATTTTATTATTTTGCTGGCTTTTTATTTAACGTTTATTTAATAAGATTGAAAAATTTCAACTGAATTTTAATAAAAAAGAAAAACCATGCAATATTTTGGCTAAATATCGTTTCACTTTGTCTGTCACATTCTGTCAACTTGCCTTATTCTTGGTCTGTTTTGAAAACCTGGTTTCTATGTACATTAAACAGGATAATGTACACTATCTAAAGAGAGTACCAGAAAACCCCCAGGAATTTACTGGAACAGGTAACTTGACAGAATGAAAAGGAGCTTTACTTAACATCACTAAAACAGAGTAACTTTATTTTTGTTTATAACAGAAAAGTTTCAGAAAAAAGGAACTAGGACTCATAATTTACTAAGCCATTCTGGATATTTTACTTCAAACAAAATAGTTGCTCTGATTCATCATCGCAACTTCTGTGGGATCTGAAGGAGTAATCAGTTTGCTCACAAAAATCCTTGCTTTACCACCTCCCAAGATCAGAGCAAAAACATATCAGGCCATTTATAATCTTGATAAGATATTAAAATCTGAACATTAAATCTAGTCCAGTTAATAAGAATGGCTGCAAACCAGACTTCTTACATACTGAGAAAATAAACTTGAAGTAATTAAGAATTTGATTTTTGTAAAGTAAGACCATTTAAACAAATGAAAATGCACAAAAATTTCACTATAATTTCATTTTTTAATTTTAATTTTGTAGTGTATTCTGCTTCATATAGTTAAGATTTTTATATTGACCAATGTCCGTATTAAAGACCACGGAAATAAACCTTTAATAAGTATGCTCTGCTTTTATTGCTAATATTGGCTGAAATAGGCTATGCTAATGGTGTAGAAGAATATATGAAAAAAAGCAATCTAAGATTAAAATCAATTGTGGTTTTTTTTTTTTATGTCAGTGTAGAATATATGCGTTTATACAAATCACTGAAGACTAATTTATAGTCAATGCCAAGAAATAGACACTGCCTAAGTGTAATTCATCCAAGTTGATGTAGATATCTACTTAAGGATAAGATAAATTTTATTGTCAAAGTACTTATTTCTCTGAGGTGACTGTGGAGGGACCCAAAGTGACCAGCTCAGAAATAAATACGTGTAAAGTCTGTCTGCATTTGATGAGGTGAATCTTAACTTGGGAGTCAACCTGTTCAAATTTTAAGTGTTACATATATAGGCAAAAAACATCTAGTTTTCTGTCTATTTTGACAGAAAATCAGAAATCATAATTGCTTTCTAATAATATAAGCTGGTTAAAATACCAGCTTGACTTTGGTATTTGGCATCATTTAGTTCTCATGATGTTACTTTTTGCTTTGATTTCAATGTATATCACTAAAAAAAAAGCAAAAATAAAGTTAAAAAATAGTGTGTATCTCCTTTTAATGGAATACAAGAGTGAATGAAGATTTTAGGTATATCTTTATCTATAATAATTACTCAGTTTAATTATAACTCTGAAACACAAACTTTTGCAAGAGTAAGCTCATTAAGCATGTTAAGTATCAACTCAAAACACTCAGGAAATTCAACAGAAATTATGTCAAACATGATTGCGAGCAATAGCTAAAGATAATCACTTAGTCCCTTTCAACAAATGCGCATCATCCATCAAATTCATGAGCAGCTGTCTTAAACAGTTAAGCTTAACTAATAAAATCAAGTATAACCATGTCATTCTGATTCCAACAAATTTTTCCCCCATCACACTATAAATTACTAGAACAATTTTTTTAGGTTAAACTTCTTGTAAGATCTTTATTTATTATATTTGTTATTATTATTGCATTTTGTTATTATGCTATTATTGCGTTTTGTTATTATTACTGCATTTTGTTGCTTTCTTGGTCTGTTTCTTTCGGTTTTACTTTTTTTTGTTCAAAATGTATTTTTATTTTTTGCTTCATAAAATCAACACAGTATTTTTCACTTGAGATTCTACTGAGATTGAAAAATAGTTCTCACTAATGCCATATTTCTGAATAGTTAAGTTCCTTTACTCTTTTCTACCCTTAATTTTTTTTTTCACCTGGAAAAATTGTGGAGATATTTTTACCTATGTGCAATTTTAATTTCCAGACAAGACCCAGCAAAAAATAGAAAGTTTTTTAACATGATTGAAGACATACTTGAAGGTATTATTAGAGGAGTTCCAGAAGCTAAATTAAACCAAAATGAGAGCTAATACTTGACAAGTAGAGATGCTGTACATTCTCAAAATAATTAGGTGCGCAGAAAAAGTGATGTATCAATCCAGCTAATGACCTTGTTAAATAAAATGTAAGGAGGTTATCAGATGTTTGGGACAATCATGTTAATGGAAGAATTATGAATTTCAGTGGCTCGCTTTAAAAAAAATGGTTTCTGTGATAGAGTTAAGGATGACTGGAAAAAAACCAAACCAAACAACATTACAACATTATAAATCCTGATGAGATTATTTTTGCAGAGTTTAAATAAGGAGGAAAGACAAAATAAAAAAAAGAAAAAAAAAAAAAAAGGAAGGGGATTGATTCTATATGAAGAGTATTAACTTATTCTCTACTGAGATTTTGCAAAGGCGAAGGCCTTTATGGAAGTTTGTAAATTGTGTGTCCGTCCCACCCTTCAACCAGTGTTCAGGAATTAAGAGTTCATAGAGAAAGTAACTGTTCTGAATATTCAGAAAAATATAAATGAAGAATGTGCCTCTTTGTATGTTTTGGGTGAACAGACATTGGAATGAAATGACATAGGCTTTGCAAATTAATCTCAGCTGAGTCAGACGGATGCTATTTAATATGGGGTTTATATATCTCCACATATGCATTTTTAACATTCTGAGTGTTAGCTAATTTTCTCCTCTCAAAATGCATAGGTTCTGGTGATGGGTACAAGAAAAGTCTCCAGTCTGGTTTGGAGAGTACAAGCTAATTGAAAACAATTGTGTATCATTTTCTTGGGTCCAGGTGAGATGCCAATAAAAATACCTACTATGAGGTTATTGCATCTCCAATCTTAACATTCCAGGTGGTCATAAGTACTTGTACAGCTATTCCATGTAGCATTAAGTGATCAATTCTCTTTGAACATAAGCACAGCTGTAGCAAGTGTTAGAATATTCTTGTCTTTATTTTCACCAACACATTTTAAAGTAAGAGTCACATCTTTTCATTGTTGGTGCTGGCCTTCTAGCTTTCTTTATGTTTGCCAAAAGCAATTTAGGTGTACAGGACACCAGGACCAAAGGAAATCACAATAAATACTGACGATATAAATTGCTTACTTGAACAAAGTAGAAATAATACACTTTTTTAATTAGTAATATTAAACTAATTTAATGTAACTCCAATGCAAAACAATGCTACTTGTGAAAAAAAAAAAAAAATTATTCAAACACTTAGGATGGACAATTTAAGTGCATCAAAATGAGAAATGTGCCATGTTATCCTTGAACATAACTCAGTGTACATCTCTGGTCAAAAATAATCAAGATGGTAGGTTGCTGTCCTTAGTTCAGCAGTAGCAGCCATTTTTCTCCTTCTTAGTAGCTGGTGCAGTTTTTGACTTTCAGACTGGGAACAGCACTAATAACACTGATGTTTTTAGCTGCTGCTTAGTAATGTTTACTCTGACCAAGGACTTTCTGAGCCTCATGCTTTGCGAGGGAGGAGGGGAAGCTGGGAGGAAGCAGAGACAGGACGCCTGACCCAAACTGACCAAAGAGGTATTCTGTACCACAGCACATCATGCCCAGAATGTAAACTGGGCACAGTCACCTGGAAGGACTAGATCACTGCCTGGGTCAGGCTGGGTATCAGTTGGCAGGTGGTGAGCAGTTGTATTTTCTTCCCTTGTTGTTTCCCTTGTCATTATTATTATTGGTGGTAGCAGTAATGGTTTTGTATTATAGCTTAGTTACTGGACTGTCCTTATCTCAACCCGTGGGAATTACATTCTTTCTATTCTCCTCTCCATCCCTCTGGGAGAGGGGGAGGAAAGAGGGGGGTGTGAGCAAGCAAGCTATGTGGCTGACTGGACTTAAACCACGACAGTTGCATAAGCAAAGAAACAATGAATAAGGTATAGAATACCATAATTCCCTAGTACTAATATAAAAATCACCTAATAATAATACAATTCCCCAAAATCCAGTGATGCAGTTTCATCTAGAATACATTGTTGTATACTAGTCTCATCAGTTCCAAAAGAAAAGCAGCAAGAGAACTGTTTCAGAAGGGTCAGAAAAACAAGAGGAATAGCAAAGACCTTCCATTGACTCTTGTACAGAAATACGATGCAAAACATTGGTCTTGATTCAATTCAAGATTTGAATTGATTTGGATTTGAAAAAAAAAAAAAAACAACAAGAAAGCTGCATATGTCAGTTCGCACAGTCACCTGATACAGTTTGGTATAGCTGGCATAACTACTCTCTACCTGGGCTCGAGCTGAGGAGCCCAGGAAAAGCAGTGAGCAGTGATCATTTGTTTTCTATACTTGTTGGAAAGGAGTGAAGGAGATGATAGTGTTCTGGGTACAGCTCAGACTAGTACAATATCTGTTGACCCCAGGCAGAAAACACAAACACAGGCGTTGTACCTGAAGGAGGGAAGGGAATCATCTCCATCCACAGCCTGCCAGCCAAACTGGTCAGGAAAACAGCAGCTGCTGAGTAGTCAGTCTGCATCTCAGCAGCTACACCCCCATCGTTGCCCACATGTGCTGAGGTCACAGATAATGTTGTTTTCCTGTGCATAGGTCTCCTGAATAAGACTGTCCTTGACAGCACCCAAATATGGCAGCAAACAATCACACTGAGTGCTCCAGCTGGTTGGCACCATCTTTAAAAACGGTTTCCACATCACAGCTAGACAGCTGTACATTTCTTCCGCATGCCTCTAGAAGAAGCATATCTAGAAAAAAACAGTCTTTCCTGAATTTTTCTCCACCTGTAGTACACTGCTGCTGCCACAACCTATTCTCTGTGTCCACCCTCTTCCCTTGCGTGTGCTGAGTGACTGCATGTGATGTTCTTAGCACAACTATGGGGTTACTCTAGACACTGGCCTGAAAGCAAACAGGACAAAGTGAGAGATGCAGCCCATATGAAGTGACCCACTGGGCACTCTGGACTGTTTTCCCCTTTCAGAAGGTGATTATAGCAGGGAGTAGCTCAAGGCATCAGCTGAAGGCATCATCTAAAGGTCTGAGAAAGAAAGGGGGCACCCTCATGGTAGATTAGATTTTGCTCCTGACTGAGCATTCTTGCAGCTCTAAGAGGGCCTCACCTCACTGGGAAGTGTATTGAAGGTACATCCTCAGTGACTCCCTCCAGGTAGGTGCCTACCACAATCTTAGTGTCACTCACAGACCTTGAGATGAAAGACACCACACATTGCCTTAACATTCCTTTTTATTGATTTTTCCAAAGTCTGGATGGCTTTCTTGCATGCTTCTTCCTCTTCCCAAATTCTAATGTTGATTTCTGTCAAAGCAAAGTTTATACATAATTCAGATTTGTGTTAAAGGCTTTGCTAAAGTGGAAGTTGCTGTCTACTGAGATATGCAGATGTCTTTGTAGGGGTGGTCTAGGTAGAGACCAAAGATACAGGGTTATGGATAGGATGTGAATGGAGACAACAATCAAGAGTCTTGGTCAGATATTGCCCTGCATACTAAGTACCTCTAGCAGGGGAAGGATGGGATTATCATTTCTGGCTGTGTAAAATGTGGAGAAAAGAAGAGAGGCAAAGAAAAGTTGGGGATAAAGAAGGAACAGAAGGATCAAGGGAATAGAAGTAAGTAGGCCATGACTCTGTAGCTCTTAGGGAAAGGGAATGAGTTGGGAAGGATGTGGGCAGGAAAACTCTCTGAATAAAAGACCATGAAAAGGTGAATGGAGAAGCCAGGAACTGGCAATAGTTCCAAGTGTGAGAAGTGTGGAAAGGGAAGAGGAGTCATCCACTTTTTAACAGGCGGTGATAGAAGGTTGAAAGGGCTCATAGCATTGCTTCTCCAATTGCTCTTGATACCTTCAGTGAAGCTATACTCTGATCAGATAGCTACATGCACATTTCAATCCCCTTCTCACTCACTTCTGAGACAGATATAAAAGAGACAAAGGATCTTGTCCGATATGGTGCCTCCTGTCAGAATGGTTTGTAAGCATTATTGTGCATAGAGTTGACGATCCAGCTAGCATTCGGGACCATGTTGTCTAACCTGTCTCTCAAGACTAACCTTTCTTCAGTCAGGTGGCTGAATGCAGATTCCTCCAAGACTTTTCAGGACTCAAGTGAGCAAAGTTTGTGATTGTCCTTAAGTAACCTCAGAACTCACAACTGAAAGGAGCAGGTAACATCTGTCCTGATGAAGAACAGCATAAGGACCACTCATAGGCTGAGACTTCTAACCAGATTTGCCCTTTTGTCTCACCTGTGGAAAGCAGAGTATGTTGAGGTATTCGGTGTGATGGGATTCACAGGCATAGCTAACAGTGCCAGCCATAAAGACTGTTTTTCCAGAAAAGACTTTGGATAGTCAGGGGCAGCAAAGGTCCAGAAGGTGATGGCAACTCGTTTCTCCACTTGGGTGGACTTAGAAGATGGCCAGGGCCCTCTGTAGAGAATGACTGTGGAACATGGATAATCTACACCCACTTCTGATTATCCTGTTTGCTGCCCTACATATCCCGCCAGTGGGGCACTGTCTCCAGAATGCCAAATCTCCATCCCAGGGGACAGGTATTATGTGCAAGGTAACATATGCATCCTGCACATAGACAGAGCACAGACTGCTGATTTGGGCATGTGATGCATGCAGGTAAAACTTGCCTGGTACTCATGGGCCAGAGGACAGCATTTAGATCTTGTGGAATACACTTTGTGAGGTCACAGGGCCTGTGCCAGCTGACTAGCAGTTGGAAAAGGATGCTTTGTTTAGGGAGACTGTGAAGGTAATAGGAAGGATGGGTAGACCACAAGCTTTCATATTCTCAGTGCAGAATTAGTCAGTGAAACATGTATATTGCGTAGTTCCTACTCATAGTCCAAGCAGAGACAATTACGGTGACAGGGCCAGTGAATTCTTGCAAGGAGCAAGTGGAGTGCATGCTTAATTTCAAAGATGATTTCCAAAACAGGTAACCTCTTACTGTGGTTTTCAGTTATGAGAAGTAAAAAAAAAAAAAGAGCACTTAACACAGTGACTGCAGCTACTCCGGACTGCTACAGACTTTGCTCAGCTATTTATACTCCTCAGATTAGAGTACTGCAAGATGCTCTACTCAGAACCTTTACAGAGCATTTCAATGGTTCTTCTCACGTAAAAAGTCAGGCAAACCATCCTTATGATCATATAATGAAAGTGCCCTGTTATTCAAGCAGCAGTACTCTTATAGTCTATCTTTAGAAAGGGGGAGGGGAGTGGAGAATAAGATATATTTGAACATAAGATAGATTTGCATCAGCAAGGAGGAAAAAGGTGAATTTATAGAGGTAGTGAAAACAGGACAGCTGGAAAATCCTTAACAAAGTGCTAATGTATAATTAGGTCTGCAGGAATAATAACGCACTATTTACTCGATTTGTTTTTCATGTCTGAGAGATATTTTTTTTTAACTGATCATGGGCTTCTGAAATTTTTGTAGTTCATATTTATTTAATAACTACTTTCCACATTCGATAGATTATTCAGAAATTTTATATTGTCAAAACATGTTTGTGCAGACAAGCACAGGATGTGGCTTTTCTTCCTGGCTTAGAAAGCCTGTCCGACTAATGCTTCTCTATATTTCCTATTTCATCATTCATTTCCTGTGAATATTTGTGCTGGAAACTAAATCAGTTAAAAATCTCTGGGAAGGGTGCATGAACTCATAGAAAGCAGTTATTTAAGAATTCCAATTAAAAATTGGCTTTGTTTTGCAGTATGTGCTTACTCATATATAGTGGAATATAGGCAAACCCAGTTAAGATGGGGTGATAACAGGAGAGAAAATAAACCAGGAGGGTCCAGTGCAGTGAATTAATCAGGCTTACTTACTGGAACTGTAAACCAAAGTATTATTTCTAAAAATAAATAGATTGCTTAAAAAATACTTGGAAGTAAGAATCCAAAATTTTATCCAAATTTTTCAGGAAGTAAAAACCCCTGAAAATTTAGTTTTCCACCTCATCTTACAGTCTCAATTTCTCCCACTTGAAGTAGCCTTTCACTTCTGCACTATCTGCATATTCTCAGACCCCCTTTTAAAACTAACATGGTCTTTTGGTTGAATGGTTTGAAAATTGAGAGCCCTTCATGCATATTTGTTAAATAATATTCAAAAAAAGTCACATTTCTGTTTTTCACAAGGAAGCTCTCTCAGAGTAAGTTTGAAAACACAATTCCTCAGTCACAAAGCTGTTCAAATAGGTTTCTGTCACTGTGTTGTAGCTTGCCTTGTGTTGCACTCAGTTGCACCAACTGTTTGTTTAGCAAGACAATGAACTGTACTACTTAACAGAATTGGGTTACTATCTCCATTTCACTAGTTCAATTTGCAGAATAGTGGCTGTTTTGCCCAGAGGGACACAACAATGAACCAAGTAAAGGGGATAGGAAAAGTACTTAAGAGGAAGAAATGGGATGATGTTAAACTAGCATTGCCACCAGAGAAAGCTTTGTATGAAACCAATGATGGAGATGAAGATTATGACGATAGTGACGATGATGATGATGATAATGCACTATGGTGTTCAGCACAGTAACTATGAAGATATTGTGATGGGAACTATAGTCCAAATAAACACTATTTTAATCCCTTTTCTTGCTCATCACTTTTATTACTCACTCGTACTATAACAGGATAAAAACATAATAAAGTATGTTATTTCCGTGAAACATCTCTATTTTTTCAATATATTTTAGTAATCTTCACTATTAATTTCCCCAGACTTAACTTGAAACTTTCATAGCCACAGAATTCATCCATGCTTGGAGAGCAAAAGACAAATGGATTTATGGAGAAAAAAACCCCCAAACATAATGGCAAAGTTTTTTATGGAATAATAATTCTTCATACTATTTCACCTGTATTTTCAAGCTTTCCAGAAATACCTATCAGTTGTTTAGTCTGATATTCAGCTGATACATGTTTACAGATGAAATTACAATGGATGTATGCCAACAATAATTGCATGGAGGTATAGGTCTTTGTAGTATGATAGGGGTTTCTGAACTATATTTCTTATTAATCCTTCTAAATATGTGTATTTTCTAGAAGAACAAGTGATTAAAAAGAAAGAGGCAGAAATAAAGTTAGCTTATTTATGGGAATGCAAAACATAACAAGAAATTTAGGCTTTATACAGGCAGAAGAATTAACTTATTGTAAATTAACGCAGATAGATTTAATTAATAACTAAACTCATACTCTGCCTACCTTGCCAGCTTAGATTTAAGGGAAAGCTTTGTGAAATATTTATCTGGGCAGAAGTCTCACTGCGAAATTGTACAGAAAATATCCAAGAATTATGCAGTCCTTTCAAAATTGTTGTTTAGTTAGTTTTGTAATTAAGAATATAATTGAAAATACAATTGTTTGAATTATTAATAAGGCCCAAACTGTGTGTTATCCACTCTGAATAACTCTTCCATGTTTAGAATGAGAACAGACAGACTACTTAGGAAATTCTTATAGCTCCACTGACGGAAATGATCTAGTAATAAAGTAACCAAGTTTATAACTACAGCACTTTATTTATAATTTAAATATTTTATGTTTATGCATTAGAATTGCATTGTATGTTTGTTTGTTATTACATCAGAATAATGACAGAACCACTTTTTTGCTGCATATGGAAAACTTGAGCCCGTCCTTCGTGCACAAACTTTGATTAATTCAGGAACTGAAGAACTACTAAATTAGTGTCATGGGTTCAGCAGTAGCAGTCATTTTTCTCCTTCTTGGTAGCTGGTGCAGTGCTGTGTTTTTGACTTTTGGCCTGGGAACAATGCTGATAACTCCAATGTTTTGGTTACTGCTTAGAACGTTTTGCTCTGGCCAAGGACTTTCTGAGCCTCATGCTCTGCCAGGGAGGAGGGTAAGCTGGGAGGAAGAAGAGACAGAGCATCTGATCCAAACTGACCAAACAGGTATTCCACAACACAGCACGTCATGCTCAGATCCCACATTTTCAATATACCGTCACATATATATATACACATCCACAAACACTGATGGAGAGATCATCCCTTAGTGCATGCACCAATCCCTACAAGGCTGCTGAGTCCATCCAGTCCATGATATTGGGCCCCACCCTTTGTAACAGTCTCTCAGAGCAGAGGAGGTTGTGTGCAGTGTTGGATCATTGCCTGCTGATGCTGACTGTTCGTTTACTGCGGAGCTTACCTGGTTTCATCAAAATTCATTCTCTGTTGGGATGACAGTCAGGGGGCCAGTCGCTGATGACTTGGAGACATCTGGTTGGTAGGTTATAAAAATACTACATAGCAGGCAACAGCATACAATTGAGAACATTGGCTGTTTTCCCCTAAAATCAAATCCCCTTTAGTTCACAGCTCGATCATCGAGTGGCGAGCAGTTGTATCCTCTTCCCTTGTATTTTCCTTGGTCATTATCATTATCGGTGGCAGCAGCAGTGGTTTGTGTTACACCTGGGTTACTGGACTGTTGTTATCTCAACCCGTGGGAGTTACATTCTTTCAATTCTTCTCCCCATTCTCCCCCACCCCCACCCCTTTGAGTGGGAGGTAAGAAGGAGGGGGAAGTGAGTGAGCAAACTGCTTGGCTGATTTATGGCTTAAACCACAACAATTAGGAACAACTGAGGAAGCTTATTTCTATGCAAGAAAATCTCCTGTGAAGCCTAAGATGGTTTTACATTCCTTTGCTTTTTCTTCTGCCTAAAATTAAGTATGTTTGGACAACACATGCATAGCATCTATAGAAATATTTTCACAAGGTGAAACTCCTTAATCAAACCGTCAAATCTAGATTCTCTGCTGTGATGGAAGTGGTTACATGTGTGGAAGGAAAAGAAATTCCTAAATGCACCTTAGGTTTGTGCTTTTTGCTTTTCAGTAGCTCAAAAGTTCTATAATACATGATATCAATAACTACAGGTAGGTGAGTGGCATAAGCTGTGACACTTGCTCATAGTCAAGAGCAGATTACCTTTCCCATCTCTTCCCAAAAAGAGTTGAGTGCATGTGCTTATGATGAACATACGGTTTTCGTTCTTCATAATGCAAAATTACGAACAGACATGGTTAATGCCTAAAAAAGAACTCTTCATTACATTCTTGCTTGCATTGGTACTTCAGGAAAAAAAAAAGGTTGTGCATGTACAATTTTGTACATTAAATGAAGAGCAGCATTCTCAAATGCATCTGAAACTAAAAGCTTTAATTTTTATACCCCAAATAACTTGGGGAGTGGAGAGCTAAACTTTAATGCTCTGAATCACCCTGAAAGAGTTTTTCCCTTCTTCTATTTTCTTGGCAAGTAGGAGGAAAGTCTTCATTGGGCTAAAATTAGGTCCTGTAAAATAACTCCTGCTTCCCTTAAGAACCACCAGTGTATATGCTTCCACTATTACAGCACCTGAAGACTGAGAAAATTGCCTAGAAAATATGACAAAGCCTCTAAATTGGAGTTATGTAAAGTACATAGACTAGCTTTGTGCCTCAGTAGCATGCAATAAACATTCAGTCTCTTACATACTCTCTAAACATCTGATTAACTTTTAACACCTGATAAACTTTTCTAAAATGCCTGATATTAAAAATATTCCATTATTTCTGGAGTACACGTTTGCCCACTTGTAGCATCATCACCTGAATGATAGACAAATTGCAATTAGGTAATGAAGCTTCTGTCAGGATGCTACTAAAAACTATAAAATTTCAAGTCCTAACTCCACATTTTTGAATGGGATTTCTCCATCAAAAACTTTTAACTTCTCCATATCATGGTATATGTAATGCAAAATAAATTCTTCATTATTCTTGTCCTTTCTTTCTGCCACTTCTTAACTTAGCTATGTTGATTTTGCTTTTAAAATACATTAAGACAGAAGTATATTCACTCTAGTTGTAAACTTAAAACCTGAAGGCCAAAAGATAATTTAATTTGATCTGCTCTGACTCCATTTATGGGCAACACAAGTTTCACTGGTTTGAATCCTCGGATCTGTCTTGTTTAGTCAAAATCGTCATTGCAGAAAGTTCAGACTGACAAAAAAAGAATGCAGGTTTCACAGCAGTTGATAAATAGGGAAGCCAGAAACATTTATTTTAAAACTACTACTACTACTACTAAAAAATCAAAAATATTTAAAAAAAAAGAAGCCAAAACCAAACAACTGAGGGAAAAAGAAAAGCAATAGTTTTCCATTTCAAGAAAGAGTTCTCCAAGTCTCCAAGGTTCAGTAATGTCAGTACAAATTATGGTCTACTCCTTGACTACATCTTTACTACCTTAACATGCTTAATGCTTCCTGATCCTATGTGTCTATTAACCACCTATTACCTCTTTTGATTTTAGCTTGGGTTCCCTGCAATTCAGAGACTCTGGTGAAGAGTCTTGAACTTCTTCTGGCACCAATCTAAACAAGCTCTCTCCTGGGGCTCTATGAACAGAGAATACAGAGGGCCTTCTGCAAGATGATGCAGGGAAGGGGTCTAATTAAAACTTTTGCCTGAAAAGGAGACTATCTCTCTACACCGACCAAGGAACAGCTTCAGAGATGTCAACTGTCTCACTTTAGCAAATTCCCTCTCTGGCAGGTAAATTAGGTATCTGAAGTACAGTGGTGACTCCCCTTCCATTTTTGCATTTTTCTTTGTGCACTAAAAGGGTTTCTGCTCTGCAATTCAGGCTTTAAAGTAAAAAAATCCCACCATATTTCTCCTATAAGTAATTATAAGAAATGTAAAAAAAAAAAAAAAAAAAAAAAAAGAAATAAAAAGACAAAGTGAAATTGCACTAATATTTTTTGAGAAATACCAGAAAGAAGCTGAAAATCATTCTGAAGTGTTTTCTCTCTTATTGTTTCACGAAGCTCTGATGCAGCAAAGTCAGCCAGCACCACGTGAAATGACGATCTGTGAACTCTGAGAGCACCCGCTCACCTCAGCAACACACAGTGCCCTTTCCCTGGCCCTGGGCCAGGAGCATTTGTGGCTTCCAGCAAATTATAGCCATAATGGTGGCACTTAGAGGCAGAGGCTGCCTGTCCGCGGCAAGGCTATGAATGTGCTAGATAACAGGCTGGAAGCTGTATTTGCTTTGGTGCTATGGGAGGAAGCGGGTATTACACAGCCGCAGCTGGCCATCGGGTGCTGTATCCAGAAGCAAAGAAGAGAGCAAGATGAAAGGAAAGAGAAGAAAAATTGACTTCAGCAGAACATACGAGTTAAATTTAAGACTCAGTGAAACTAATTAGGAGAATAAAGTATCAGTATAATTACGGTTCCTTTCTCTGTCTTCCCCCCCCCGCCAGAAAAAAGCATGAAAATAAAGCTTTTCTCCCTAGCAATGTAATGTGATGAAAATGTAATATATCACCAAATACCAAGTAACATATTTTATTGGTAAATAAGAGATGCAATACTATTCATTTACTCCAAGGCTGAGAAAGAGCTGAAAGAGATACTTTTTGTAGAAAATGTTTACTTTTTTTATTCACGAAGGTATGGGGAGAACAACCCGATTCAAAACAATAACAAATATTCAGTCTTTAAAAGCTAAATGAGTTAAGAAATAACACGATATGCTGACCTAGGTAGTAGCCCATCAAGAAGTAAATTCATTACTTTTATTATTTAAAACAACACTTTGCAAGCTAATTCTCACAGCCTCCCCTGTTTATAAATAGAGATACTGAGGAAAAGGTAATGGGTGCTTTGCCAAATCATGTCCCAACTAAAGAGTGAACAAAGCAAAAAATTTCAGGAACTCTTAAATTGCAGCCTGCACTCAATTCTCTGAATCTCTTGTAAGGAGTATGGAACAGAAGCCAAAGTTTAGAGGATTGCTGGTGATGCTGGAGACAAAAGGAGACATTTGCCTTCAGGGCAGACACATTAAAATGATTGTGGGATGACTCCAAGAAGACCACAAGAGCTTGAGTCATCCTACAACTTGAGTCACATGCCTTCTTCACAGGAATACCCTGGAAGGCACGGGAGGCAGAGAGGAAAACCAAACTACCTTCTCCCTCCCTCCAGGGCGGATGGCATTGCAGCCACTTAGCAGAATGCAGAATGGAATGCAGCTCGGTGGAAAAGGATATTCCTGGGTCAAAAAATAAAGAGTGCCAATGTATGTACGGTTCATTCATGTGGCAGATGACTTGCCATACAAGAGTGTCTGTCATAGACACGTGTTTAAGGATGGGATAAGCTGTGCTCTAGTGATAGGTCTATCTTTTTATTAGCAATGTGATAAAAGGATAACCTTTAACTGAATGCGTAAGTCCAGATATCTAAGGCCAGATGAGATTAAAAGTTAGAAAACTGCTTACATTTTTGAGGATATATATGAAAATATATAAATAAAGACAAATACATATATTACAGTTACAATTATTCAACCTATGGTCAAGCTCTATATCAAAACTATATATAATTGCATACATTTTATTAGTAGGGGTATTACTTCTTGTCAAAAGAAACCCCCACCTGTGACAACCTCAGGCCAGAATCTGCTAGATCTCTTCCCTGCATGCCCACACTCTCAAATGCATTTAAAAGTGACACTGCAGCCATAAGGACTCAAAACATAAAGATACTACCAAATTTTTGAATGATCAGTCTGAAAAGAGCTTCTAGGATGGCATTTTTTCCAGAAAAGTGCAACAAAATGTTGGGTAACAAGCAGGGAGGAGTTTACTTGGTAACTTACATTATTATCTGAGTTCATTCTTTCTCTTCTTTTCCACATTCTTCATATCACAGGCAAGGGTGGAAACCAGCTACAAATATAAGTTAATGTGAATTCTGGAATAGCAGCATATCAATACATCAGAAAGAAAACCTACCTAATGTAGATATTATGACTTAAGCTGGTAAATATTTTAAGACGTGCTTAAACAGAAAATCAGTTTATTAATTAAACAGTGAGGTAATATCTAAAAGTATCTTCTTTTTTTTCTTTGAGTGAGGGTGAGAGAGAGCAAATGAAAGCTATTTGGCTAATCAACCAAACTGAAGACTTTTTACATAATGTGCGCATTTCTTTTTAATTTTATTAAAGAAAAAGATTATAAAAGAGTATATCTGAGAAAAAGGTGTTATCTCTTTCCTGTGAGATGAAGTCTGACACAAGGAATGGATGGCATATTCATAAAGCAACCAAGCAGAAAAGATTTGAAGACATACCTTTGGTAAGGTACCTTTACGTATCTTTATGGCCTGTAAAACCATAATGAAGCTGTAACGTTTAGTAGAAGACAACAAAATCATGCAATTAGTATTATATATATATTATGTTTGGAGAGGGAAGGAAGGAAAAATATTTTAAAAGCTGTAATCTACCTTTCCGTGGTTCTTTCAATCCTTTTTCTTCCATCCTTTAAAGGAATCTTTAATCTTCTGTCTCTTCTCTTTCTACAAACTTGGTTTAAAAACTGATTGCATTTTTTCCCCTGATCTCAGCATGCTTTGGATCAGACCTTACTCTAACAGACACAGGCTAATTTATGTGAGACATGTATATTATCTTCTTCCTGCTGCAGTCATGTGCAAAAGTTGTATTTCACTTGTTTGATGGCTTCAGTTAATGAAGAATAGCCTCAGTTCATTTTAACTTATGCCCAATATACCAGCTAGATGTAATATTGTGACTGAGCTTTCATTATAAAGATGTCATGATAAAGATGACCAACAATTTTTGGAGAGAAATTATCAGACTTCCAGATACCATGTCATCCACTCATTGTTCCACAGCTGAAAATGTCAACAACAAAAAACATGTTCTCATTTTCTAACAGAGCTCCCACAGGATACAGAGCAAACATCTGCAAGATAATTCAATCAATTTAAAAACATTAGTATCTTCCAAGTTTGTACTGCACAGCCTTTTAAAATCCAGTCTGACACACTTTTATAACTTACTGGGTGATAATTAATCCTCTAATTTTGCAAGAAAAGCTTAAAAAAATCAAGCCAAAGGGGCAAAATTGAAGGTAATGTGGAAAGTGGAAAGTGCAAGAATCTTAAAATCTGAATTAGAGCTCTTTAAACAGGGACTGGGAGCTTCAGTGCCTACTAACATTAATTCCCCATTGCTTTGGGGCAATTGGGCTCAGATTCTTGAAGTTTTCTCACAATAATTCAGCTTTTTGCAAAATACTGAATGGGAAACTATAACATCAGAAATGTGATGGGCAATAAAATGAACTCTTCAGGGTTCTTAACTTGCTTGTGTCTTACAACCATCATGGATATTATTCTTGGCAAATAGACACAGACAATTAATTTTCTGACTCCCTTGTCAAGTAATGGGTAAAATGACACCCACAATTTTTTGTAAGAAGTAGAAATAACACAAAAACTATACAACTGAGGATGCTAAAGCACATACTTGACATATCAATTTGCCTACAAAGAATGTACAGCCATTCCTATTGAATACAAGCGCTTTTCTCCTGTGAAAAATAATTACTATACGATGAACTAGTAGAGGGCCTGATAATGTTTGCTTGGTATTAAAAGTGCTGGATGACACTCCAATGCAAGGGTTAACTGAGTATTTCTGTTAATAATTGTTGCAACAAATGCTCCTATCGGTTCATACAGAACCAAAAATAAAATGAAATCTACTCTTTTAAAAATAGCCTGCTGCAAGATTTTACAAAGGGAAGTGCTGCTTAGCAATTAGAAAATGAGTTTCTTATATAAAGAATATACATTATAAAGACAAGACGTGGCTCTCACACCTGTTAAAATTCTCTGAAAGGCCTTGTAATTTTGTATCAAAAAGTCAAAGAACAGCAAGAGACTAATGCAGGGAATTACCATATGCATGGTATCAGCCGAAAAAAAAAAAAAAAAAAAAGAAAGAAAGGAACATTCACTTCGAAACAGTGAAGTCTTCTATTCTGAGTGTTTATTATCATTAACAGGAATTATTTCTGTTTGGTAAGCTAAAGTACTGTCATGGTTTAAGCCATAAATCAGCCACGCAGTTTGTTCACTCACTTCCCCCTTTTTCTTCCCTCTGCTCCTG
>JANRGW010021170.1:0-15634 GCA_024733675.1 Psilopsiagon aymara
CCCCCATGTTCCTGGTTTCACTCAGGTGAGTGGACTTGGGTTTGGCAGCTTGGTGCAAGGCTGTGCTCAGCGTCCCCAGCAAGGGACGGCCGCGGCGGCTCAGGCAGCCCTGGCGGTGTTTCGCCTTCCAGGGCGTGAAGGAGTTAAACTTTTCGGGTGGAAGACGAGCCGAAGATCAAACCAGCAGCCTGGGGACCTCCCGCGGCAGTCTCCTGCATCCGTCGGCTTGGCGGGGCCGCGGGGAGCCGCAGCCGGTAGGTGCGAGGGGTGGCGTGGCTGGGCATCCGGCGGGACCCCCGGGCTGGGGATGGAGGCAATGGCAGGGTGCGATGGGATGGAGGGGGCGCCAGGAGGGTTGTCCCTGATCCGCTTTCAGAAAAGGGATTGCCTAAAGCCGTTTGTCCTAACAACGCCTGGGAAGAGCGGTTTCTTGCCTTTTGGGATGCCCAGTGAGTGTCCTGAGGCTGTGGGAACAATCTGGTTTTGTAGTGGAACTCCTTGCATGTGGCAAAGGAGGCTGCTGGGTTGCTGTGGGTTTATTTCTCCCTGACAAGGAAGGAATAATGGCCATATTCTGTAGTCCTGTTCTCTGATGATGGGCAGCTACTTACCAATAAATGCAGAAAGCATGGGATGTCGGCTTACACTTTCTCAACACCGAAAGATCTTCTCAGTATAAATAGAAATAGGGTTGGGTTTTTTTTTGCCTTGAGCTGAAATCATTGTGGTCTGATTCTAAGTAATATTAGGCATAGCCTGTTTTGTTAAATCTGTCGTCTCCCTGCTCATCAGTTTATTAAATGATAGCAAACACTTGCTGGTTCAAAGATGCTGTGTCAGTAATTTGGATGTTATTTTGCAGTTATAAAGTGGTATATTCTTACCTAAGGACTTGCATAAACATCGTATCATTTACATTGTAAAATGCTACCATTTTACATTCTAGTAATAACTCCTCTTATTCATAAATCAAGGCTGAATCAAAAGTCATGATCATTTCTGGTGAAGAAACAAGAATTGCACTTACTGCACTCACTTTTCTGAATCTGCGCTTAGAAAACCATGTAGAACTGCATCACTATAAAATGAAAACTAAAGGAGGATATCATTCCTGTCACCCCAGGAATACCCTCAACCTTGTTACATGGTTTTCCTTAGAAAGAAACCAGAAAATATGTTTCCCTGAAATCTGAGGCTATTTGTTTTCTTTTGAATTGAAATGATCAATTAAAAATCCAGTGTCTGAAGGAGGTTGCTGGGCAGATGTCTGCTGAGAGGTGGTTTCTGACCAGGCGAATGGAATTGCAATCACTGCGTTTCAGAGTCAGAAAAGCTCAAATTGCTCTTCACTGGCCTCCTAGTCACTACAACCTAACTCCCAGAAAGTACTTTCTGGCCAGAGATGAGGCTCTTGATTACAGAAATGCAGATCCCCTGGTAACTGCACTTGATTTATTCTTCCGTATCACAGAGAGCAAGTCAGTGTTACTCTTTGGAAGCATGAACTCCTCCAAATACTAAAGAGTGGGGAGGAAGAAAACAGTAAGTTTTATTATCTTCTTCACAACAGCCTGCAGGAATGTGCTCTGCAGCACATGTGAATCCTCCTGCCTTGGCCCCAGCACCTTTCCTGGGGCTGCTGGCGCTGCCAGGACCCCTCTGCCACCCAGCCAAGTAAGGGAAGCAATGGTCTGAGTGGGGAAAAGGAGGTGGTGGGATTCAGGAAGAGAGGAGTTCTGAAAAGTCATTAGTAGAAACGCCATGGGGAGCCCCACAGTGGCTCAGCGAGGCTGATGGGGACTTGGAGGCATCTCCCGGTGTCAGGCAGCATCTGATGTAGGTGACATCAAGATGGGTCGCCGGTGATTTGTCCCTTAGGACAGCCAGAGAGGGATGCTGGATGCTACAGCTTTTACCATGTGGCTCATTATCTTGATGCCTTCCCACAGCTGTGGGCTTTGTCCTGCAGACATCTCCATCTGCTCTTCCTTGTCTGGAGTTGCAGGGAAAAACACCTGTAGGCAGATGGTATCATGCCCAAGGGGTGCAGAACCTGCCTGGGCTGCTGGAGTTTATTCAGCAGGGACTTGATGCTGCTCCCATTCAAGTGGACAGTAAAACTCCCATTGATGTTTTTCATTTGCTTATGAATTTCTATGGACTGCTGGTTATTACTGTAGCTGTGCCCGGAGTGTGCGAGTGTGCGGGGGGTGCACAGTGCTGCGCTGCAGAGGACTCTGCTGTATCCTGTTTTTGTAAAGGGCTTTTCCTCTTGGTAGTTGTAGTGAAAACAAACATGTGGGAGAACAATGGGATTCTTTTTTTCTGTTTTCCTCTACATTTTAAAATAAAATAAAAAAGCCTGTTAAGGTGAAATAAAGCATGTTAGCAAAAAAACGAACACCTATATGGTAATGAGGAAAATGAGCATAACTGTGTGAACATGAAACCACAAGCACAAAGGTCATTTGCCTTCCTGATCTCAGCCTGTACTTTTGCAGTTGAAAGCCTATTCATTAAATACCTTGTGAAAGCAGGGCACTGGTAAAGCAGAACAATGCCTGTGCCATAGAGCTGTTATCTGCCTCGAAGGAGGGTCAGCTTCACACCCTAGAGAAACACCCTTGCGTGCTGCAGCGGGACTTTGCCATCTTCTGAGTTGTCATCTCAGCAGGGAGCAAAAGAAATTTTGCAGAAGGATTTCCTTTCTTCAGGGAAAAACCTGGAGGTATTTCATTTGCTGTGTCTAAAATGTTTTGTAATAAGCAAATAGGAATAATTCTACCTGCTGTAAAAATTGAAGTAAGATATTAGTTCTTTCTAGGAGTAAAACTTGGGATGACTGTTCATAGGACAAATTACCCCCCATCACTGTGAAATCAGTGCTGAGGTACAATATAACAGGTGGCAGGACCACCTTAAATTGTTCCTATTTAAATTATGTGTGTTTTAGAGAAACATCTGACATTAATTTTTGTATATGAGTGGAGAAGTATGTACCATGATAAGTGGGTAAGGGTACAGTTAGATGTTGACAGGGTCAAGTTGCTCCTGTTTGGAAATGTATTTCCCTCGTGCATGGTGCAGCTTTCTGCCAGTGAGTCCTTTTGCCCCTGGGGAGGGAGGATCCCTCTCCTCTGACATTGCCCAACCCGTGCGGGTGCTGCCCCTGTGACCACATCTGGCCCCAACTTTCAGCAGCAGATCAGGCTTATGAAGCTCTTCACTACAAGGTGGGTTTCCTGTGCCATAGCAACCCTCCTCCCCACTCTTCCTTTTCCCTTTGTCTTTTCTGAGCAGCAAATACCACATCAGGTTGCAGCTTTCCAGCATGTTTATATGGGATGACAGTATTCATATTGCTAACAAAGTCCAATATTATTCTGGCAGAGAAACTTGCACTGGACCCACTAAAATAAGAGATGAGTTTTGCTTTTAAAAGAGACCACATCCAGGGCTCTCTGGACAGTGCAGACTTAGGTTTGCTTTGTGTTTGGAGTCACCAGTTCATTAAATAATGGCTGCTTGTCACTGCTGCCTCAAGTCCCTGCCCACTGCAGGGGGTTTGGACGAGATGACCTTCAGAGGTCCCTTCCAACCCAGACTGTCCTGTGATTCTGTGAGTGTGGCTGTGTGCGGACACCAAGGCGGGGACACCTTGCTGGCCCCATCCATCCACAGGTGGGTGAGAAAGCCTGAGGACATATCGCTGGGTTCTGATTCTACCCCAACATGTTTCATTTCTGCTGAGATTAAAGTGCTCTGTGAAATCAGTATGAATTCGAAGGGATCGTTTTAAGGGTGAGAGAAAGGAACAAGGTGCAATATGTCAAAGTGCTGCATTCACTGTTATTTGGTGTGTAATATTTCAGATTTATTTTGAAATATTGTATCCTGTTGAGAATTGGTTTGTTTTCATTTGGTTCCAACACATAACACAAAGTCAAAAAGAACACTGTGTCTGAAGTGCCTGAAACTGAGAGGAGCAGCTTTTTACCATCCTCCTCCTGAGAACCGCACACATCAGGGGTTTGGCTCTGCCTCATAGCGATGCTGAATTTAAAACCCCTTTCAAAACAGGCCTCAACCTTTCTCACAGCTCTCTTCATAAGGAGCTGAATGTTGAAGTGATAATGTTCAGAAAAAAGAACACTAAGTATAAACATTTAGTTTGTACCAAATAAATTACATTTGGCCTTACAGTCACGTTGTTGGTGACAGCTCATACAGCCTGCACCCTTCCCCTGTAACACATCGCAACTGAGCAAATATACATTGTTGGGAAAAATGCCTTGTCTTTTGTCAAAAAGCCCAACTGCTGTCAGCGAACATATTGTGGGAATATGAACCTGGAAACAAACAGATCATTAGAGGGTGAGTTAAGGTTTTGTGATTTAATTCTAAACATGTTGAGTGAGGGAACCAGAGATGTGCAATGCCAGGAAAACTGCACACCAGAATGGTTTTTTTCTCTAATGAAAGCTGGTATTTTCATTGAATGCAAAGTGCTTTGGGTGACAAAGATGATTACATATGGAAAATATGAAGTTCTGTTTGTCCTAGAGAATTATGAAGATCACTTCATAAGGAGGAACATTGTACCAATGCAGGTTTTACGTTCTTTTCTTTGTGGAAATCTTTCATCTATTTGCAGAACTTTATTAACAAGGTACAATAATTTTCTGATGTTAAAAAGAGAGTGTATACAGAGGATGCCTGCTTGCACAGAAAATAGTGACTGGGGCTTGTGCAGTCACATCCCTGGTTGGATTACATCTATAATATAATGGGCTTGAGACAACAAAACAACTTCCCTGCTTGGAGCATCCTTGGTGTGAAAAGCCTGCACTGGGGCTTGGTGCTGCCCAGCCTGCTCTGACTGCCGGAGCCACTGGGGCTGAGGACTGTTGGGAAGCCAGGGAGCCAGAGGAGATCTTTGGAGAGGACTGGAAATCATCTGTGGAGTCCCGAGAGGGCTCTGCTGTTCCCAGCGCTCTAGAGAAATGCAGCCAGAGGTGGTGGGAGTGCCACACGGGGAGGGAGGGAAGGAGCCAGGCTCCATCGCTGGCACAAGATGCTGCATCCCCTGGGGTGGAACGAGCGCCTGTGACCACGCTTGTGCCTCTTCTGGGCTTCCATTCTTCTGCCACATCCCAAAGGTCCCTGCCTTATGTCTAGACACGTCACTGTAGAACGGATAACCCGACCTGCCCCAGCCCCTGCTCTGCAGGGACAGTCACAAGGCAGTCTGTGTCCTTGTGTATTCTGGCAGAGCTTTGCTCTCTCAGGGAAAAGCTGCTTTGGTCTCTCCCCTTCCTATAGCCAGATAGCTACTGTCTTGGCCCTATAGCTATTCCAATGGCAGCCTGAGCTGCTCTGTTGTACTGAACAGGAGAAGGTTAGGGTGAGGGAGGAGCAGGACATCTCCACCTCAGTGTGCATCAGGAGACCTGGAAGTCTTCAAAGGCTGCTCCTCTATCCAGCACCTATCCTCAGAATGCTCCCTTCAGACAATAGCCGCTCAGCCTTGTCTACCTGCTGCTTCCCCTCCAGCACTGCCCAAGGACATCCTGGTTTTCCCTAAAATCCAAGGATCTGCTTCCTGCAATGCTCTGAGAATGGGTATCCCACTTGCACCGTGAACCCAAACCCAAACAGGGTTTGAGAAGGGGGGGGGGGGGAGAGAGAAATGTTAATTTCCCAGAGTCTTTGACAAGATAGCAAACCACTTCTCTACTTCAGGAGCAGAAGGATACATTCATTGGAGTAAATGCCCCCACAAAACTGTCCACAGCCTCACAAGCTGCTTGTGTCCAGGGAGACCCTCCCTGCAGGGGTGATGGAGCTTGAACTTGGAGGTGGCCTCAGCTGCAGCCATTGCTCATCGTCCCTTCTTTCCCCGTGGCAAGAGCACATCATCTCTCACCCGACCCTTCCACTGTGCTCTCTGTGGTGCGGTCAGGCTCACAGTTATTTCAATACTAAGTTTTATATACTGTTAATGTTATGGGGAGGCAGAGGTTGATCAATACTTTCTGCTATTTCCTGCCCTTTCTCACAGTGCTGGTTCAAACTGTTACTAACTTACCACTCCCCCTCCAAAAAACCCCAGCCAGCTTTGTGAGCCCAGTCCAGCTCTCAGGGTAGTGGTTATGGGGGATGTACTGATGCTCATCTTGGGGTGAAGGAGCAGCTTTTGGCTGCCCTTTTCCACCTAGGAAAGAGCACCAAAGCAGGAGCAGGCTGTGCGAGCATGGGAGCACTCCCTGGAGGCATTGGGCTGGAGTGAGGAGATACCAGATGGTAGTTACAGAAAATCTGCCCTTCGGGATCTGAGGCTTCGTTCAGAAGTGGTAATGGCCAGGATAATGTGTTGTTTATTGCAAACAGGTATCTGCAGTGGCCTCAAAGGTCTGGAGGTCTGACTGCCCTGCTACATGCATTAAACCCCCTGAAATTCTGAAGAGTTTCAGCCCCACATTTAGCCTCCAAAGCCAAATGGTGATGGTATCACATTCGCTTTTCATTTCTGTGTGGGCACCATGCCCATGCAGTTATAACACAGCTGATACTGATTTTCATATAGTTCATTGTTTACTTATGACTTACTATAATGTTGAGCTTGTCTTATTTATGAGCAGCCATGAAGATATGGGATTTCATCCACTGGGTGATGACTCATTCATTGGGTTGGACTCTTTAGCTCCTAATACGTGACATACTTTGGACTATTGGATGAACAGCATTTCTGCATGAGCCCAAATTAAGTGTGGTGAATGGAAATAATTAGTTATTTGTTTTTAAAATCATGTTTGTAGCTGGGTTTGTGCTGGTTCAGCTCCCGGCTCGTTCCGCCAGTGTGCACAAGGGCAGGTTGAGTGGCTGTATGGCTACACTGGAGAAGTGATGAACCGTGTTTCGGGGTCAGACATCCAAACATGTCAGGGGCGACTTTGCTTTGTTTCTGTTGCACAAGGAAAAACTTTGCAGTGCTGGAGCCTTTGATACTTTCTATGAACTTTAATGACTGCAGCATTTCTCGTGCTGCTGCAAACAATTTGAGAAACTAATTTGTGAAATCACTCATAAAAAAAAAAAATCTCATGTTCTCTCTGTAATAATAGAGCTCCTTGGCTGGAAAAAGGAACACAAATCTTCAGAAAGAGCAGCTCAGCAGGAGAGTGCTTTAGCTGCTCTTGTCTTGGGCATGATTTCCCTCCCGTGGGTGCATCATGCCCAGTGAGTTCAGCAGGAAGGATTCATGCACAGTCAGAAACATCGCCCCCAGTAACGCTCAACTACATCAGGAAAAGAAAAAGTGTTTTAAAACCTTTTCCCCCTCCTCCTGCCTCACTGATGGGACAGGTACCAAGGGAAGGAAGCACCGGAGTAACGTTGTCGTAGTGAGCGGCTGTTACGGCTTGTGAGTTTTTGCAGCCAGGAGCCCTGCCAGCAGAGATTTATGCCTCCATTTCAGCAGTAACGATGCTTCCCAGGGCTTTCGGCTGGCGATGGCTGGGAGGCAGTGGCAGGGCGTGTGGGGGACTCGCCATGACATAACCACATTCCTGCGGCATTAGGAGATATTCCCAGGCCTCGGCAGGGGCTGCACATCCCTTTCCCTGCTCCCACCCAGCTGCTGCGGGTCTCCCGGCTCAGGCACAGCGAGAGAGCCCTCCATCTGTGCTGGGTTTGGTGATTTCCTCGCTGTGGGTTTGCGGGGGTTTTATCAGGTTTAACTAATACAGCGTTTCACAGGGGTTTGTCCTGTGCAGGGCCCTGAGGGAGCATCCCAATGCCCCAGCACGGAGGCAGCATTGTGAAATGTATGTGTGGAGGGCTCATCCTCTCTGGGTGTGAGGCACAGGGTGCTCATGGGCTGCCCCTTCGCTCCGCTGGCCTCACTTGGAGGCATCCACTGAGCACCAGCACTTTGCCAGGACCCTGCACAGCTCTGCACCCTCAGGCTGGGTCCTGCATGAGACGCCCACTCCTGGAAGCTGTTGCCTCGCTGTATCCCTGTGTCCAGTCTGGCTGTGGAATCACAGCAGAACTGCTGCATTTTGAACCCTCAGATACCCTATAGGCTTTTACCCAGCCCTGAGCTGAAGTGGCCTTTGCAGAGCTTTTCCAGCCTGGAAGCAACTGGCACAGCCATTTTCCAGTTGCACCTCACCAGTTTGCAGCCATGTCATCACGCACCCCTCTTTGCTACTGGAAACTTGCTGCTCTCAAGCAACCAGGGAGAGGATTTTTGCTTTGCAGAAGGAAAACTGACTGCTGTGTGAGGACTACAGAAACACAGTGGGCCAGTGCCAACCCAGGGTAGTGCGTGGCTGGGCACACCACTGCTGAGGCTGGTGAAGGAGCAGGAGGAAGGCTCCTGCAGTGCTGAACCAGCCTGTCATGGGGTAGCACATCTCATCTGCCTGCACAGAGCTCCTGGGCCCAGGGATGCAGCTGTACCACATACCCACCAGAGTGTTAAGAGCCAGGGCTGTGCTTTCCTTACAAGAGCAGAGGCTCTCCCTGTGGAATCTTCCCAGCTCCTGCTTCCAAAGCCAGGAGATAATGCAGGAGTGCTGGCATGCACCCTGCTCAGCCCAACACTGTCATCCAGGAGCCTGCCAGCCAGTGATGGTGATGCTGGTGCCAAAAGGACCAAAGTCCATGTAGAACAGGGGAAGAGTTTTACATACAAAGTTCAACAGAAAGGAGGAACATCCAGAAGATTATTGGCATGCGGAAAGCAGGACAAGGGGGCTTCCTGTGGGTCTGCCTGGCCCTGCTGGTGTGTGTTGCAACCTGGAGGCTGGCAGTGTCTGGTCCACAGAAAGACTGCTGTCACTTCCCGTCTGGGCTCAAGCCTCAAAGAGGCCAAAAGCAAACAAGGGCTATCAGAGGTGCTGGGTGGCCGCTGTGCTGTGCCGTGCCCCTGCTAGCAGCCAGTGCCTCTGAGAGGGCAGCGGTGGTAACCCAGAGCAGTGCAAGCTCCTGCAGCCCTGCCCAGGCGCTGATTGGGTCCTACTGCAGGACCCCATGGGGCTCCCCCGTGGCATGACTCGCCCCAGCTGGATCACCTCCATCCTGCTGCAACCCCTGTTATCACCATCTCTGTAGGGATAAACACACTTCCCTGGGGCTGCTGCATCTATATCTCAATCTTCCCACTCCATCCTGAATGCCACCCTGGCAGCAATGGGGTAACTGGGACTAAGGTGCACTCACTGACCACCCTCCAAAAAGGGCCTCAAGCCATTCTCCAGCTCTGTTCTCTGTTAGATTTTGCTCTTGCTCACTCTGCTTAGCAGGATTGGGCCCAATAGGGCTCCTTTTTTCCCCTCTGTGCCATACCAGCTTATCTGTTGGTGTTTTAACCCCTAGGGAAGCTCCAGCATCAACTGCTTTTAAGGACAAGGTTCCTTGCTGGGAGTGCTATAGCAGATGGCAGATGTGAAGTGCAGTGCCAACACTGTGGTGTGGCCCAACTGCTCTTTGAAATACACTGTTCTTTGACTGAAAAGGATCTATTTTTACTTTTTGGTCCTTTTTCAATCAAGCATGGTATCATCTCCTTTTTCAGTCCTCTCTCAGGCACACACAAAGCAAGAGGTGCCAGCTGCCCAGCTACCTCCACCAGTAACACCTTTCCATGCCAGCTTATCCCAGTAGCATACCTTTTATTGCTGGCTTTGTTTTTCTTTTAGCTGGTGACTTTAGAGCTGCTTCACAAAATCCAGGGATCACAGTTAGGAGACAATCTGGAACGTGGGTATCACAGGTTTTACCCTGCAAGACGAGGGCAGAGCCAGAGCAGAGGGAGGGTCCCCACGGGGGAACCTCACAGCTTATAGGAAAAGCTCACCCCCAGTAAAGCTCCTGGGGACGGGTGATGTGCTCGGCTCTCTTCCTGCCCTGTTCCCTCCTGTTTGGGAGCCCCTTTCCTCCGTGCGAACCCCGCGGAGCCGTCCCGGGACACCCAGCCCGCAGCTCCTGCTGCGCTGCGCCGGGCCAGGGCTCCCCGGGCTGACGCCTTCCTTCCACCCACCCCTGGGGTGGCGTCTCCCATCATTTTCTGGGACAGCGGCAACACCCTGCCCTTTCCCCCCGGCTGGTGCTTCGTGCGCCCGCCTTTCCTCCTCGCAGGGTGTTGCTGGGCAGAGCTCAGCCGCGGGACATTGTTGCGCTGCAATATACTAACAGCAGGACTGACTAACAGCCATGCTGGGGGAAGGCTGGCTTGGGACGGGTGACTGCTGGCAGGGACCAAGTGCTTTTCTTCCATCCTTTACTCTTCCTGATTCTCACCCAGATCAATGTGATGCTGTCCTCAGAGGCCTCTGTCACTCCTCCTGGCTCTGCAACATGTTTTAAAGGTTAGCTCTCTTTTGTGCAGAGAAATGCCCCCAAATACATGGCCTCACACATACAAGCATTTAGGGAGGAAGTTAAATTCTCTAATTGCTTGGCTGGATCCAGACCAGGCTGCCAGCACCGCACTGGGCTGAGCAACAGAACAATGCGCAGCCCTTGTGTCCTTGTGCTCCAGTCAAAGCTTATCAGCCCATGTAGGGGCCAATAAAACAGCTCTCAAAATGAGTCAGTAGATTCAAGGCTTCTTCGGCAGGATTTCTGTCTGGGAGTACGTTTGTGAGCAATGTTTAAAGGAAAGGAGAGTGACTTCAGCCCTTTGCAGGAAGTAAATCCACTTACAGAGGTTTTTTGGCTTTCGCCCTCATGAGAGCACTGCCAGGGGACAGTAGACAGGAGAGCCGCGCAGCACTGTGCCGGTTCTCTGGGATGTGAGCGTTTTCACTCACTCCATGCACCAGCATTCCCATCCTGGGGTGCACGCCGGGAGGGATGAATGACCTCCCTCTTTGGCTGCACATAGGTCAACAGTCTTGTTTATGTCACATGGAAGAGCTTTGGTTTGCTTAAAAAATATATACTGCTCCCCTGGAAAGCATTCCTTCCTGCACTTCATCCAGCTGTGCCGGGGAGGAGCTTGGCTGTTCCTCTGCAGTCAAACACAACTGTACCCCAGGTTAAAACAGCTCCCAAAGAGTAACCAGGGGCACCTAGAATTCAATGCGATCCTCAAGCTCTGGCCAATGTAAGATGTTTTATTCTGAGTCCACACTGTGACTCCTGTGAACCCCAACTCATGGAGTAAAAGCACAAGGAAAGAAGCTCAAACTCTGAGAAAAATGGGCTTACCATTTTAGGAAGAGAGCCCTGGCTGCTCTGAATGCAAACACACGTAGGTAAAGCTGGAAGTAAGCACAGAAAATGTCTGATGAGGACTGTGCCTGCGGTATCAGATACTGGCAGGAAGCTGTGATTAGCTGCACACTGGAGCATTGTGTGGTTTTGTATAGGATCTGACTTCCCAGGTCATGAAATCAGATCCTGAGTTATTTTAAAAATGAGTTGCTATTTCAAATTACTTTTCAGCTTCGTGTTTGATATGTCAGGTCACATTTATTTGGGTAAGCATGTTTCACTCGGACACCCACAGCTCACCATTGAGGCATTCCTGGGGCTCAGTGGGGGTTCTGGCTGACAGCAGGCACTGCCTTGGGGATGTTCATACTGCCAGGCATTGTCCTCAGGTACTAACACAACTGGTATTTGGAGTTTGCAAACAGGGAGATGCGTATCCCTGGCTGTGAGTACACATTTTTTCACTCAAAACCATCTTCACGAATTAGAAGTAAAATATAACACCCTGCAGCAGTTTATCAATAAGAAAAAGAAATGAACCTAGAAAAATAGATGAACTTTGGAGCATTCCTGGGAACAAGCAGGGAGGGTATTTTGGACAAAGAAAGCAGGTGAATTCCTCCATGAGACACAATCCCAGGGAATGCCCTGTCCCTGCTTTTCCAGTATGTGCTATATAGATTCCAGTTTGCTTGTCTCCCCTGATTTCAGCTGCCAAGGGGTAGCACAAAGCATGAGCAGCCTTGATCTTGGGCCATTTAAAGCCTGTGTCAGACCCAGGGCTTTAAATTCCAGCTGTGAGTCTCCCTGGGGTCCAAAACAAGAGCAGCACTGTAAGTTCTGGCAAAGCACTGTGTTTGCCAGATGGATGGCTGCTTTTTGGCACCAGTTTCAGCTTCTGGATACATATATAATGCAGCAAGACATATATATATACATACATAATGCAGCAAGACCCTCTATAAACAGAAGAAAAAGCGTATTCTTCAAGGCACAGAGAGATGAAAAAAATGCCCAGACACAACTGCTACTACAAGCAACTGTTGCCTAAATATACTTTCAAATGATAAATTTCAGTACAAATTCCAGGACAAGTCTTATATTTTTCAGCATATTTTTAGAGATTTCTCTGCCTAAAGACATTCCTCTGTCTAACTTGGACTGAACTGCTGCTGCATGCCCTCATATTGCTGTCTTCCCTGAATAACAGCAGCAGGAGGAAAACGAAGACGGAAAAACTCAGAACAAGTTGTATCAAATGTCCTAGCCAATATTTGGATAATGCAGAATTTCTCTGCCTTCCACAGAGCTGCTGAATAAGGAAAATACAATCCATGATGCAATCCATTTAATTCATGCTTTGACTTGAACTGCTTGTCTCAGTTTTGCTTCGCTTGGTAGAGATCATGGTAACGAAAGGAGAGGCTTAATGACTACTTCATCAATTGAGAAGAAACACTTCTATTGTCTTTTAAAACCCAGTGAATAGCGTAGGGTGAGAAGAAGATGTGCGGTGCGTTTGAAATTGCTCTCTGGGTGCTGCTCCAGGGAGCCATGACTGCTGAGCCAGGCCCAGGGCTGCCGGCTGCACGACAAGGCAATGCTATTAATGGTTCCTGAGTCATGACATCCCATCAAGTTATGGTTTCTGTGGCTGACGAAAAAGCAAGGCTCTAACTGGTTTGAGCCTCAGCTTCCCTATCTTTACCGTTACTGGATTAGCAGATGAGTCCTCCCATGGTGCTGTGAGGATTAGTACAGTTTTGAATGTGCTATAATTTATTTTATGGCATTTGTTGTGCATGGCTTTTGTTGCTGTCCTGTGTTTGGATAAGGATATTATGAGCCAAAAGTTATAAATATTTTAGATATGATAAATTTTTAAAGCTACCCAGGTGCTTAGAGCCCGTGGCCCAGTTACTCTTTTTCCAAGCCATTGCCCTGACAACTCCCAAGCTTACAAACCATCAGGGTGCTGTGGCTTTGACAGAAACCTTTAGAGAGGATGGAGGCATCTTACAGGCTTTTCACCACACATTTCTGTAGAAATGGTTTGTATCTTCAAAGTTATTTGTGTGGGGTTAGCTGTGTTAGTGTGGGGAAAATCAGTGCTCCTTGTGTGTGAGCAGCATCACTAAAATCTTTAAAAGATGACATTTCTAGTTGCACAGATCTTCAGAGAGGCAGCAACTGAACCATGATTTGCCAGTCCCAGAGAAAAGCTGTTTCACCTGTGAAGGCTCAGCCCTGAATGCTCAGCCATGGCTGATTCCTGCTTTAAGCAAACTGCAGATATTGGATTAACATTTGATATTAATTCCGATTCTTGTCCTCTTATGATAAAAGGAAGCAGTTGCAGAGTGTGTCAAGCAGAGAGCATGTAGTGTCACAAATGGCCAGGGTCTCTCATCAACAGCCCATGATATGGAGGAATCCAGGAACATATCATCACATGAGATTGTGATAAAGTTGATTACCCTGGAGCAGACCTCAGACTTCATTAGTCACCGTATCATGGGCTGCCTGTCCGCTGATGTCAGCGAGGGCCTGCACCACTGCTTCCCCCACCCTTCTGCTTTTGCAAGCCAGGCTGATACAGACCTTTCCTGAATGAAACAGTCTGTGGTCAGAGAGGCTATTTCCCCCTGCTATTTAGGATACTCCAAAAAGCTAATGGCAAATGTCCACTATGGAGTCCCATGGTATGCTTCCAAGGTCTTCACAGATGTCATAAATAATCTGTGCTGAGATTAGTTTTCCATTAAGGATTATCACTGATCCCAGCAAGAGCAGCAGCACACCTACAAAGGTCAACCAACTTTTATTTACCTTTACAGTTTAAGTTCTGCTCCTGACTCTTTTATTCCTGCCTACAAAGCAACTCCCTATAAATTCAAGGAGCCTAATGCCATATTCTGGCTTGAGAGACAGTCTTTAATGTCTTTTTGCTAAAAATAGAGAAACCGAATGCCATTACAATTCATTCCATTTGTCAAGGCTGCGTTTTCAGACACAAAAGATTCTGAGCAGTTCTATGATAAAACAGTAAGAACATGGCAGTGGATGATCTCTGCCACTGAATGAACAGGGTCCTTTTGAAGTCCAGCCTTGCAGTGAATTATCATTAAGAGGGAGGAAGAGTATTTTTAAAACAGTGGAAAAAATTCAATATTGTGTTTTTGCAACTGCTTAAAGGGAACCAAAAAAGTAATGACAATGTTCTTCCTTCCTTGTATCTGCACCTAGTGAGCAAAGCAAGACCTGGGATGGAAAGATCCTTTTCATACAGGACAAATGAAAAGGAAAAAGTATCTGCCCAAGAGCAAGAGTGTTGAAATCCCCCTCCCTCTCTGCATATACACATACGTCCACACAAGAATCTACCCACATAAATACATACGTAAGGTATTTCTGCAAGACATACATTAGTTCATTTGTAATAATACACAGTACCAAGACAGTATGCTGGCAAGCACAAATTCTTGGGTTAGCTTGTTTTAACTTCTCTGCCTTCTGATGAAACTTGAAACACGTGCTCACTTGTGTTGAAGTGCCTTCCAACTTCATTTCAAATGTATTCCAGTTTTGCAGGCCACATATGACCCCAGGAAGAATCCAATCATGGGGTAGCACAGGGGAACTCTCTCATTTGTAGAGGAGGACAAGGCATTGATGCCAGAGGGACTGCCTGGCGCAATGGTCACTGCTACAGCCAAGTGCCGTACTCGTGGCCAGGCAGCTCCCAGGCATGGTGCCTTTCCTGATCTCACCCATGCAGGCAATGGGGTGCATGCAGGAGCTGCCCCCCTCTGCTGCCCATCAACCAGAAACATTGCTCAGACTGCAGCTGGGAGGGTTATCTGTGAATGGGAAGGAAGGAAAGAAGGGAGGAAGGAAGAAAACAAGATCTGTTCCTCTGAGCAGAAATTATTTTTTTCAATTTATTCTTTTCCCATAAAGCAGTCTTTGTTTCCCAATAATCAGGATGCCTTTTGCATCCTGATTGCTTTTGTGATTATTGGGAAACAATAATTCTGTTCAAAAGCCCTGTGTTCAAAATCTGGTCAAAAGCCCTGTGATGTGCAGGGAAGAGCAGCTGAGACCCAGGCTGCTGCATCCAGACCACCAGCATCCCATGGTACACGCATGGTCCCAAGCAGCAACAGCCCCAGCTGTGCTGCTACCCTTCTCCCGAGGCTGATGGGGTGAGCTGGGTTTACATCTCCTCACCAGCTGAGCACTTCACACCTGTTTTCCTGCCTCTGCTTCTGGTGGGATGGGTGAGGGAAGGGAGAGAGGAAGGGATGGATGCATGGATGGATGGATGGAGGGATAGATGGATGGATGGATGGAGGGATAGATGGATGGATGGATGGATGGATGGACGGAGGGAGGGAGGGATGGAGAG